>JAMKQA010009665.1:0-32441 GCA_024699735.1 Posidonia australis | reverse complement strand
ATATAAGCTTCAAAAAACTTCTATCAAGGCATGTAAGTCCACAAGTATATATAATTGAATATTTTGCTTTAATAACTACTTGTCATATTTTCTTAAGTGATTATTTAACATTTAATCACATTTCATTTGTTATCATCAAAACGTATTAATAGGTTTTTCCAACACATTTCCCTTACCTTCCTGCACTACAATGGTGAAATTCTCCTTGCAGGATGCCACCACCTCGGCCAATTGGCCTCAATTTCTTTCATATATGCACGGGGATACTTCTTTGTCTGACGCCCCATCGGTGACCCGAATAACTAGGTTCAACAACCTAAGCTCGGCCTACACCATTAGTGACCCGAACAACTAAGTTCAATAACTTAGACTCAGCCTACACTGTCACGAGCTCGGTGACCCAAACAACTAGGTATAACGATCCAGGCTCGGCCTACATCGTCTCAATATTGGCAACCACAATAGTGTTTGGCAACTGGTTTCATTGGAGCCTCATACTCCTATCACGTTGTCAACACCAACCCCTGTGGTTCCTTAACACATTATTAATGGTAATTTTCAAAACTCTTTAAGCTTTCCTTTTCAAAACCATTTCTATTTTCATTCTTTTTCGTTGCAGGAATCTGTTTCCATGCAACACCTGACCCTCCACTGGGGTCTCAATCCAATTCATGCTTTAAAATTCATAAATTAGGCCTCATGCCCAAAACCACACACAATCAACTTTTTTTTTTTTCATTTATAGGGTCTAAAATCCAAAACCATGCCCAAATCCACTTATTTGGATTCCATATTCCTCCATGCCATTTATATGGGGTAAACAACACTAACACATGTTCATTGTTCATTTGAAACGTTTTTATTTCCATTATTTGTGCCCATTTATTCACATTGGTCAGGGGATGAAAACGGTAGACCGAATTGAAATCGGTATACCGAAAATCACTGCTTCGGTATACCGAATTCCTTTGGTATACCGAAACCCTCTATTTCAGTCAACTGGAAGATGTCGGTCTATCGAAACCAGGGATGCTGGCTTAATCTGTCAGGATTTCGGCATACCGAATGAATTCGGCATATCGAATTCCCCGTAGATAGGACACACCCCTATTTCGATCGATGAAAATCGCCCAAAGTGGGAGCCTCAATCGGACCTCCCAACCACACATCACAAATTACCATTAAATTATGGGGTGTAGACTCTTGAGTCTACTTCAAAACACCTCAAACCATCCCTCAATCCATTAACTATGTGATTCATACAAAAATCACAAAGGGGAGGAGCTCAGTTTAACCTACTATAGCTTACATCCCAAATCTCGTTTAATCTTACAAATTTTTCATCCTAACCGCATGATATCTATATTTCCATGCATTCCAGCTCATTCTCGTCAATTCCACTATTTTTCTACAATTTTACATGCATTTATCTCATTTTTCATACTTTTAACATGATCTACTGGAAGCATGTAAACGAGCAAAGGAGAAGGGCCGCGTACCTCAAGTGGCACTCCGACGATCTTCCTCACTCCCCGATAAGTCTCCTCCCGCCCCAACGAAGCCTCCTCCACTGGCGATCTCACAAGCCACCTCCTCCTCAGTTGCGCGCCGCTCTTCCTTTTCTCCTCCACTCTTGGTTGCCTTCCCTCTTCTCACTTGCCTCCGCCTCTCTTTATCCTCTCCTCCTTCCGCGTCGCGTCAGCCGTCCATCGCATCGGAAGTGACGACGAGGCACAGGCTGCTGGCTGGTGGTGGCATGGGTGGGGAAAGGGGAAGAAGAAGAAGACAGAATGGTGGCTCGTAAGGGAGGGAGAGAAGAAAAAGAAGAAAAGACAGAACACAGATCGAGACGACTGTGCATCCTCAAATCGGACTTCCATTGGTCCCAAATCATAAATAGGTGCACAGAAAGCCAACCACAAGCTCACACATCCAAAAAACAACAGATTATCCATTAATAAACCATTTATACAATATTACAGTTAATTACATGGTTTACAATTAAAAATGGATAATCAGGCTCAAATGTCACATCAACGCATGATGGAAACCAAGAAGACCCTAGACCCCAATGGCCAAGTCACCACGAAAATGAAAGAATAAATTGCTTTTGTACGTGAGAAAGTACAAGTCTATTTTTATGAATGAGTTTTTGTGTCAATATCCTTTTTAAAATGTATATTTTCATCGATACTTTCTTTATAGCGAAATTTATTTTAATACCCTCGTTGAATAGAAGAATTGCATTGAATACACCAATCCTGAGCTTCTGTTACCTACTCTAAACTTAACTCCAATTAAAAGTAACCATATGAATAGAAAATTATCAACCTCCTCTCTAGCTAAAAGATGGAAACTACATGAGTAGTCGTAGCCAAATATCCCAACAAGGGTCTAGAAGAAGCGACATCGCATCCAGTGTTCTCCTTGACCTTCTTCTCGAACAGGTTGATTTAGGTGCAGAGCAAGGATTGGTGGTAGATGGTGGGAAGGATGCTTGTTCCACTGTACATGAAGTTCATGTCAAAGAGGAATCGCTTCTCACTATGCTATTTGACTCTACTCAGCTCGAGGGATTTGATGTCGATGTGGATGACCAGGAAGTCAGTGGAGACATAAGCATCGTAGAACCGATCAGTGGGTTTCTTGGGGTAGGTCATGATGTAGGGAAGCTTTCACGATTGAGTCATGATGAGGTTGTTATATCCTTTCGCTAGATTCCTTGTGTCCATGTATGAGTCCCTAAACACGAAAATTCCATGTGGGCACCTTGCATGCACTTCATGTCCTACATGTACGATTGAGGGACAACTCTTAGAAGAAGAAGAAGAAGAAGAAGAAGAAGAAGAAGGGGGTACTACAACTAAGGATGTTGTTGAGGATAAATCTAACCAGAGGACATTCAACGTAATCTTTTGGTCCACCGACAGTAATAAAATAAATTTCATTAGAATGATGACATTGACGAAAATATATATTTTAAGGAAGGTATTGGTACAAAAAATCCTTTTTGAATCATTGATTACTAATGTTATCTATACCATTAAACTAGTTTTAGGCAACAATACACAAATGCCAAACAAATGCTTAATGTTCAACTTGTTGAAAAATGACATCCTCAACTACTCATGGAGTTTTCTCTCAAATAGTTAGTGTTGACTTTATTTACCATATCTTAATTTTGATGATAACAAAAGACTCATGTATTATTTAAGAATATTTCATATCTCAGTTTAGCATAGAAGATCAATAAAAGACTCAGAAGAATCAAGCATAGAAAAGGAAGATATCTAGAAATTCATGTGCCATCAAGGATCAAGTATACAAAAAGAAAATATTTGAAGATCTATATGCCATTAAGGATTAAGCATAAAAAGGAAAGATATCTGAAGATCTATGTGCCATCAAGGATCAATCATAAAAATGAAAGATATCTGAAGATCTATGTGTCATCAAGGAAAAATCAAGATAGAGAAAGCATAAGATAATTCTTTGTAATTATTATGTAATTTTCTAATTATATACTCCTAAGAAACATGTATTCATCTCCGAAACATCCCACATATATACCTAGGAAAATAGTAACATCCATGAACCAAAGTAGAAAACCTTAGAAAAATCTCAAGTATAGGTCCAGGAATAAAATCGACATACAGAAATTGTTCGGCATACCGAACTGACTGTCTGTTGCAAAAATAAGAGTAAAATCGGCATACCGAATTATTTCGGTATACCGAACTAGTTACCGTTGGAGAAAAAATATAGATGATACACACACATTTCTCTTAGTGTTTTCTTATAAATATGACCCTCCATTGAGTTCCCAAGTGACACATACATTAGAGCTTTATTGAGAAACCATTGTGTGAGCTTCCTAAGTTCAAAAACTTGCATTCCACTCACATCCATTGAAAAGAACTTCAAGAACATCATTAACTATAGTTCTCCAACACTTGAGCCAGAAGCATCATTTCCAGCCATCAACCTTGCCAAGTACTTGGGAGAAACAAGAAAAATAAGTGTTATATTTTTACATTTATTGAGTCCTCTCTTCTCTAGTTGTGAGAAAAGTAACACGCGATTTTAGCAAGGTTTGATGAGGGTTCGTCAATGTAGTGTAATGGCAAGATCTTGGCCCAGAACAAGATCGGAATAGGAAAATTCTTAAGGGGTTTTCGAGGAGTGGACTAAGCCAGGGAGGCTGAACCATTATAAAATTCTTTGTGTCTATCATTGTTTCTCATCCCCTTCTTTGTATGATTTAGTTTAATATTTAAATCTTTGTTATATTCCATTTACTGGTTATTTTCTTGAAATTGTAAAATAATTATTTAATTTGCATAATATTCTGTAATTCACTATTTATCTCCCCTCTAGTGAAGCGTAAGGATCCTAATAATTAGGACTATAAATGAATAGGGTATGGAATGGAAGGATCTCTACCCTTATCCTTAACTTCCCCAGTGGTATAGGGTAGGGTAGTTACCTTTCTTTGTCAAGATTTACATTATCCATACCCTTACCCTTCCCAAGAAATGGGTAACAAGTAGGATAATAGGATAAACGAGTAATGAACTACAATAAAATTTTTGTAAGATTTATATACAATCAACAATATTTTTGAAAAAGACCAATACAAAATCTATTCATGGTCTCTAAAGATATCCAAATGGTACCAAAAATAAAATCATTTAAACAACGACAGCCTTAAATAAAAATAGTTTAAAGTTTAAAACAACAAAAAAAATCT
Organism: Posidonia australis; assembly: GCA_024699735.1. Classification (NCBI taxonomy): domain Eukaryota; kingdom Viridiplantae; phylum Streptophyta; class Magnoliopsida; order Alismatales; family Posidoniaceae; genus Posidonia; species Posidonia australis. Next base: position 27,691 of record JAMKQA010009665.1, on the reverse strand, counting down.
CAAATGCCAACATCTAACTTAAAGTACATCAACATTTTCTAATTTAAAAAAAAAATAACATTACTTCAAAAACTTTTATTAGATTTTACACTCTGTTTAGATATAATCTTATCGTAGCTTTGTCTACTTCAAAAAATACTTCACAAAAAAACAATGAACACTTTTGTCAATAATTAGAAATCTATATCTATCTTCTTGGTTTGATTTACAAGAAGTAAAAAAAAAAAAAAAAGTAGGTAATGGGTAAACGGGTACAGAATATCTTCCATTACCCGACCTTATAACAAACCAAGTAATAGGATAATAGATAAACGGATAAATTTTTTGAAATAAATAAAATAACCTTACTCATACCCTTCACCAAATAAGAATATATCAGGTAATGAGTGATACCTTTCCCATGTGCCACCTAGTAAATAATATCATGATTTTAAATTATGTGTGAAAATTTGTAAACGCCTCGTAATTTCAAGTCAAATTTCTTATGTTGCCATTGTGGTTTTTGTGGCACATTGTATTTAGGACCACAAAGTTATTAGTGTGAGAGGAATGATAAATTATGTGGACCCTATTATCACAAACAGCCTATCAACTAAGGATTGTCCATATTTGAATATTTTAAAGATAATTTTTGAAAATATACACTAGAAACTTCAAATTAAAATGTAATTGAATCTTAATCTACATCATTTAGATAAAATACACACTAAGATCCATGCCATTTAAAAATTCCTAATATACCAATCTATTCGTATGCAAATTCAACGGCTTTAAAATAAGAATTACTCGATTTCTAAATTGTAAGTTTTAAAACGAAAAAGTAGTCCATGAAACTTAATTTACACCATCTAGATCAGATACACATTAAAATTTATGTTATTTAGAAATTCCTAATGCATAAATATATTTATATACACATTCTACTGTCCTTTGTGAGCTACAACAAGCTATAATAAGTACATGTAAAATTTAATATTTAGTCTTCGTAAACATTTTAAATAGTTTCAATCATATCAAACAATTTATATTTTTAATCTTTAGATGTTGAAATATTAAAAATTGTCATTTAAATACTTAAAAGGAAAATTATCCTTAATTAAAGCTAATCCTATTGTCACAAACTTTTTTTTCTTAAGGTTAACGTCAGTAATCAATTTTACCCAAATAAAATCTCCCACAAGTTTTCAGGTTTTGTTTGATTCAAGTGGTAGCGATGTACATCCACAAAGAAGGAAAACTTTCTGTTGGGGAAGCTTGCAAAATGAAGTAGACCATTCAACAGCCAACGCAGTGGATTTTTTTCAGATTTGCGCCGTGGTCCAGACTCCAGAGGTCCCCATGCAACGAACTGATCCAAATCAACACGGCAATAATACATATACCCTCTACTAAGCCCTCAGTTTTGCGCCATCTGAAAAGAGCAGTGCCGCAATGTCCTGCCCAGGTGTGCGGTGCCTGGATCCAGTATCATAAAATAATAACAGTGTTACTGGAAGACGTTGTAGTGTGCTTCTTTGTGTATGTTCTCTTGAGCAGGGAATTAACCTAAAGAAGAGTTTTTGATTTGGTTAGAACAAGTTGGAACTTTGATAGGATGACATGTGATTGGATTCATCTCTTTTCAGCTCCCATTTATGGAGCGGTGTTGGGGCTCAGAAGTCACTGTCACTTGCTTTGAAATTTGTAATTTGCCGATCCCATTTTGCTTGAGAATTATTTGAATATTGTTCATTGGATTTCCTGTGATTTTTTTATTCAAACGCTGACTTTTTCTATTTCTTGTGACATATTTCTTTGCGTTGCATTAATGAGACGGGTTCCTTTAAGAAACGGAAGAAGAAGAGAAAACAAGCTAAATTCCTTGCACCATGGGTCTGAATACCCATTTGGGAATATATATATATATATATATAAAGCTTAAGGTACCAAAAAGGAAGAATTTTTATTGTGCCTTCTGATGTGTCATTTGGAAATGGGACCTTAATTTATCTGATTAATTACAGTAAAACATCTTTGGTTTCAAATAATAATAATAAAGAGAAGATTTCTGAAATGGCATAGCATATTTATGCAAAGGCGGAAGGAACATTACTTGTCTTTTGATCATGTGATCATGAATTATCATCATCATCATCATTATCTTAAAAAAGACTTCAATAAAAAAATATATCTTATATCTCATGGCAAGGCATATCTACGGATAATAGCAACATCTTAACCAACTATCATAGTGTAGTTGATCAGAGGAGTGGAACTCATACTTCTCTCTTAGGTTCAAATCTCACGAACCATATGAAATATATATATATATCTACCGATTTCAAAAAAATTAATAACAATGTCTTCAATAATTGTCCCATTCTCTTTATTTTTGCCAGGAAAAAAAAAACATTACACACAACTACATACATGATTAAAAAAAATTCTTCTAAGGTTTAACCTATGAAAATTCCAAAAGAAAAGGAGTAACATGTTTCAAACTATCCTCCCATGATTCTTAAGACCTTTTTGTTCCCCCACTAGACCATCCTCAGTAATGAGAGCAAGAGGCCCACACCAGCATCATGTGTGATTTGATACATGCTCAGTGAAGACGCCTCGTAGACTCAAAAGCAACACAAACAGCACGCCCAGAGTTTGTTTCTTCTCTATCTGGAAGAAAAAAGGAAGGAAAGGTCCCATTGCCCATCTTGGCCATTCAACCCCATCTCCCCCATCTGGCAGTGGCATGCCTGCCTTGTAGTCCAAATGTGTATGAGAGGAGAGGGACCCGAAGTCTGAGCATTGTTTTGTCAAATCATGGAAGACTTGATTCAATGTTGTTAAATACTTACGTAGATCCAAGTACGAGTACTATTCTTTTTCTTCTCTCATGCTCAGTTGAACCTTTTGGGTAATAATGATTGAGGAGCCCAGGTAATAGTCTACCTATTCTTCTTGTCCATGCCCAAGAGTCATATTACTTTCACACCACGCCAAGCAAATTCTACAGCCCATAGGATTTGGTAGGGATGCTTTTGTACCTGTTTGGTTCTCGAGTTAGTCCACGGATAAAGCCTTGCCATTTAATTTGGTCTATGGTCAATCACGCCAATGCATTACTCATATCAATTTTACCTCTTTCTCGTTTATAATAGATAGCTTCATCAAGCACAGAAGGATCTTCATATCTATTGATCATTGGGACCATATAAGCTGCTTTGAAATTTAATTGATTAATCGTCTTTTCAAAGGCAATTTAATCTCCAACCACTACAGCCATTCAGTGCATCAACAAATAATACAGAGCCACTTGTTTCACATAAATGCAAATTTAAGAAGACAGCTACTTAAGGGAAACAAAAATTAACCAGGGTATATCAACTTTTCGAGTGCAAAAACTTACAAATATTGAGAAACCCATTAGGACAACTTTCATATTCTATATTTCTTTTTTTACAATCACGATGAACTCAAAATCGACTACAATGTCATCGGCGGTACAATTATTGAGACCTTGGAATGCTAACCATATCAGATTTGTACTAGCCGGTTACCCATTTGTGGGCATAGTCTTGGTAAGCAGAAGTTACATCAGACGATACCAATGTAACCTCTCTTCATTTTAGAAATTAAGAAGATAACGCACAAAGACTTGTAGCTGAAAAACCACATGGTATGCTTGTAGCTGAAAAACCATATGTTATGCTTAATCCTTCCATCCTTCTTTATTGAACCTCCTTGATGCAACGCCCTTAGACAAGAGATTCAAAGAGGGGTTTGAGGGTGTCAGAAAGGCCTCCTCATCATCCCAACTCTCCCCCCACTCACTGTCCCAACCATCGGTTGAATCAGTTTCTTTCATTCCCCCAGTCGAAACTGGCAGTGAGTTCTCTAAAATCTGGTAACCTGGGCTTTCTGAAAGACATGTTTGCTTGAATCGGATCCATAAAAAAACTGCACCTACAACCACGAGTGCAACTAGGAATATGAGTATCAAAGGGCCTTCTTGAGATACCTTAGCCTTTGCAGGAACAAAAGAATGGACATTCTTTACAACAGAATCAGGGATCATATCCCAAAAGTTGAGATTGCAGTGCCATTCAGCAGCAGTCAAGAATATTGAGCTGTTGCTAACACCATTTTCAAAAGAGACCTTCACCTGCACCAATCAAATAGAGCCAAAATAATTAAAAATCCTATAAAAGATCTTTTTTATATAAAAAACTTAAATTTAATTTATCCATCACGATGCTAGACTCACTACACCTCTGAAACTTGGAGACACAACTTATCATTGTTGCTGTTTTTTTTTTTAAACGGTAGATATTATAAGCAAATAAGCTTGATTATGAGTACCACCGTCAAGTAATAATTTACGAGAGTTTGTGACCCCAAAATGGTAAAAAGGAAATAAAGTAGCAGAAGATCATCCAGGCAGTGCACAGGACATAAGCATGTTTGATATGACATATGCTCAAAAGAGGAACAAAATTCAAATCCCAGCAAAAGACTTATGGGGAGATAAGGAACTGCAGTCCATGAGAGATGAAGAGTCCTCAACAAAATATAAAGGAGCTGCTGCATGTATTAATAGGTATTAGTGTCCTCCATCACGAGTCTCCATTCTTCATTCTCAATTGGTGCATCATTGTTGCTGTTTGAAAGACGACATACTACTCTAGTCTCTAGATGATATCACCTATCCATGGAATATACAAGTTGAGGGGCCAAGAAACTTCGTTAGTAATGAAACTTTGCTGATTTTCAAATTTCTATCATCTTATGCCAAAAGTGCAAGGGTATTGCTGAGTAGGCTTATATTCATGTAGAGTTTATCATGGTATGTTAGTATATTGTAATATCTGATTGTTTTAATTTTACAATAAGGGTATTGAAATTGTAACGACATAGTTTTTAAAAGTGATGCTTTGGCCAGATATTTTAATGAAGTTCTAGGTCAATAGATGCTGGGTCTCCTGCGTTTAGTGGAAAACGCAACTTTCACAATATCTTACGCCTGGATTAGTGAGTTCCTGACCTTTTTGGTGGTGGTATTGTTCAGGTATTGTGCCGACCCTCGTGAAAGTTTTGAGGATTTACTTTGTGCTCTGGTAGCGGATCTTGGTTTGCATAAATCACGTGAACGTGGAAGGTTACGTGGTCTGATTTCGTGCTTGCAGCTTACTTTCTTTTCTTTCCTTCTTTCTTTTCTCTCCCCTGGTCCCACTGCCACTCCTTCCGCTTCTTCTTCTTCTTCTTCTTCTGCATGTGGGAGAGGAACAAAAAGAGAAAGAGAGAGAGGAGGCGGGAGGGAGAGAGGGCTGAGTGAGAAAGAGGGAGATGGCTAGGAGTGTCGTCGCTGCCGTACCGTCGTCATCGTGAGGAGGAGGAGAGGAGCAACTTGTGGAGGAGGACGAGCGCGGTCATCCGTCGTTCGCCGCTCGTCGTCGTCGTCGTGCCTTCGGTGGAGGTACACACCCCATAGATTTTCTTTTGGTTCTAAATTTGTATCATAGGTGCATGATAGTGTACTGGTAATTGTAGTGAATTTTATCGAATTTATTGTACATTTGTGGGCCATTTATGGCCGTATTTATAGTTTAAGATGAATAAAACCTCCTTTGTATTTTCTGTTGATTTCTCGAGATCCGCTTGATGGATCTCGATGTTGTTTGTTTAGAAGAGATTTTCATTTTGATATATTGTTTGCATGGTTTGGATTAATAGTTTGCAGGATTAGGCTTTAGGTCCCATTTCGAGATGTCCTGTAGTCGCTTAGTTCAACATGCTGAATTATTTTAGTATACCATTTTTATTGCAGATTGTCCCCTTGATCCTTGGTTCGGTCGACCGAATTCGTTCGATCTGTCGTTTTGGAAGTCTTGAGTGTTGACAAAATTCCTAATTCGATCGATCGAATGTTTTCGGTCTGCTGAATCAGGGATTTTCGGTCGACCAAGTGATTTTTCGGTCTGTCAATCCAAACTCTGATCCTGTATTTAGATATTTCATGTTTTGATTAATACACACACACACACATGTGTGTGTGTGTGTGTGTGTGTATTAATCTTGGGAAGATAATAAATATAACGACATAAATAGTTAGGATAACCAGTAGAATGACTGTAGGATTTGCCTAAAATGAATTAACAAGAAATCATTTGGGATATAGATAGAATAAAAGATAAAATGATTTAGAAATAATAGGTTCTTTCCCTAGATGGTTTATACTGGACTTTAGAGATAATGATAGCATCCTTAGGTCTAGAGTTTGTGTGGCTTTGTGTGTAGAGTATTCAATTGTACTATTACAGGTGTTTGAGCTAATCTAACTGTGCTCGGGAGGGACACGAGCAATAAGTGTCTTACACTTGAGCACTAGAGCATAGTCACGCTCTAGTTGTGTTCGTTTTGCTGTAGTGTCTTCTAGGTGGGTTTGATACTCAGAAGACGTTTTTTGTTGGTGTTTTCATAAGTTATGGTCGTAAATTGAGTGCGGTACTTGTAAACCCAGACGCTCCCAAGGTATTTTGTCTAAGCCTTACAGGAGAGCTATCGAGACTGTATTTTATTTATGGTTTCTCGACCTTTGGTTTCCGTGCTGCTGTTGGACACAATGTATCTTGAGTTTTAAAGAATATTTAATAAGTTTTGAAAAGGTTTTCCAATAAGAGAGTTTTGGAAAGAGGGAAGTACAGATTTAAAAATAGTTTTAGAAAGAATTTTCCAATGCTTTCTATTTACTTTGGGGGCCGAGATACCTAAGACTAAGGCTCGTCGGATCTTGGAGGTTGACACTCTTCAACTTTCGTTTCGAGGCTAGGACTGTGGTCTGTGGGTTGAGGTGTTTTGTAGTATGACGGGGAAATATGATACTCCCGCTGTCGTTGTTAGCACTGAGCCTTGGGTGTTATCAGGCGTAGAGGCATAAGACTCCTTCTTGAGCACCGTGTGGAGGATGTCGTGAGGAGACGTACCCTGTGGTGGTCAATGCAAGTGGGATGCGTGCTCCATAGCTGGTAACGTCCTGAGAGACAGAATTAGCTTCCCAAAAGGGATTAGCTTTGTAAGGATTCTCCAGGTAGGAGAATTATGCGACAGCATTACTCCTACATAAGATGGAGTGTCCTGGCAGTGCAGACATCATGATCACTCCTCGGTGGACTACTTGTGGCCAGTGTTGTCTACTTGGCGTCAGGCAGTTCAACACACTATTTATGCTTGTGTTTCGTGCGAGTTCAGGTTTAAGAAATCAGGCTCTGGGCCTAGAGAAGGCTATGGTTTTGACACCTGTTGAGCCATAGTGTTTTGGGAATGATGACTCAGTTGCTTTGGGAGCGGTGGCTCCGTGATTTGAGAGCAGAGACTCCGTGACTTGGTGTTGTGCTTGGGTTCAAAGAGGATTATGTTATGCAGAGCAAAGATTCTATAGTTATACTTTGGTGTGGCTTTTAAGCTTGACTTGGTAAAAGTGGCCATCTCAAGCGTACATCAAACATTTTGAAAGAGCATGCACATGGTTTTGAAAAGGAAAAGGAAAAGAAAAGAATGGTTTCTAAGACATGATTTTGTGAATTTGTGGCCTACCAAGTGGTGGTAAACTGTCTGATTTGTTATTGCAGTATCCGACAGGGATGCCAGTGCTTGTGTGCTGGACATCGGTAGATTATCCTTTTGGTTTAACGACATTCAAATGTGATGCTTGTGTTTGATTGCCCTTGGCATAAGTTACCAAGTTGTAGGTGGGGTGTGTGCTAGGTGACCATTGAATGGTCACTCACGTATGCTTTGTTTTGTGTATTTTAACAGGTATAGGATAGTAGTTGTTGGTTGTTAGTGTATATAAGAGGAGTCACGTCGTCACACATTAGGAATCCAGGTGAGTGTTAGTTTAATTTTATTTCTGTTATTTAATGGTTGTATTTTATTATTGAGAGTATTTAGCTTTAGCTGCATTATTAGTGTAATTGTTGGTTAATAATAAAGATAAAACAAATAATTAAATGAAAATTTATAGTTAGATTTAGTGGTAGCAACTTGGGAGATCGTTACAATTGGTATCAAAGCTTAGGTCCACCTAGGAGCACTAGCCTAGGAATGTCTAGTAGGGTGACTCTGTAGAATTACATATCATATATTCCTACACCTTAATTTTGTTGATTTTCCTGATTTTCTGACTTACGATGTTGATGAGTGTCTTCGACTACAGCTCCAGTTTTGACAAAGCTAGTGGTTGAAGGACCACAAGAAATTTAGAAGTGACGGTATGCATTCTCATTTGGAGATGGACGTTGACTCCTTATTTGAAGGATTCCTAGTTGTTGGATATCTTGTGATCGTCGATTTAGTAAGGCTGCTTTAGAGATAGTAGTTGGAAACGAAGTGTGAAGCGACGTTCGCTCGTGTGGAGCGGTTCGCTGGGATTTCCTCAACTCCGTGGAGCGTGATGTAGTGTTGTCTACGAGTTTTGCCTAGATTAAGTACTATGTTGCCGTGGGTATGGTGGTGGTTGTTTTCTAGGCAAAACTTTGTGCTGGTTGGCTGGGTAGGAGACCCTGCGATGTATGAGGTCAGACGAGTCGTGTTGCCTAGAGGTTGTTCATGTCTGCTATGAGTACTAGTCTGTTTAGTATGCTACGCTTACAATGAGGTAGGACATTTACTGAAGGGATGCCTTGTTCCTTTAAGGGAGTTAGTCATCGTTCAATTGTTGACTAAAGGACGTGTTTTCACTTTAAGGAGGTTAACCACCACCCAGTGTTGAGCAGTTTAGTGTTTTGTTGTGAAGGATAAAGTGTAGCAGTTGTTTGCCTCTGGTATACCCTCCATGATTGTTGCTGCTTATTATTTGTTTGTCTGCTGTCTGTTCTTGCTGGTGTTGATCGTTGTTGGTAGTTTATGATCGTCGTCGATCGTCTGTCTGGGTTGTTGGTGTCGATGTGGAAGGATGCCTGCAACTCCGTCCTCCTATTGTCGCATCTGGGTGAAGCGTGAGGCTTCCCAGATGTGTAGTTGTTGATGTTGTCTTTGTGATGGATGCAGAGAATACTTTGAGTTCCATCTTCTTGTGATCTCTGAGTGACTCGGTGGACTCCCAGATGTTTGTTGTGGTCTCTAGGTGACTCGATGAGTCCCCAGGAGTATGTTGTTGTTTTAAGGTGGCTCTAGTGAGTTCCTTAAGTCTGTGTTGTTCCTTTTAGACGCTCTGTTTAAGGACGGAGTTAACTAGGAGTTGGTGCACGTAGAGTCGTGCATTGTTGTTGTGCGGTTGTGTCGCACATGTTAGTTGGGGCTCGACCATGGAGTGACATAGCCAGTGTGTTATTTATTGTGTGTTGTTTAGGGTATCTTGTTGAGATACCCAGTTGGCTGGGTTGGTTGTGACTTGGACAGTTTTGTGTCGTTTGAGCTTTGTAGATTTATCTCTCCAATATTTCCCTTGGGTGTCCTATTGTTGATTTTCTTATTTACTTGTAGGTCGAATGGTGTAACGTTGTTCGATCTGTAAAGATCTTTTTTCTCTTATGTTTGCTTTCAGATTTTGGATTTCTACTGTGGATATCGAGTGAGTCAAGTGGAGTTGGCTACCTACCTCGTTTGGTGGCACCGTTGGTCGAGCTGGTGAGTGTAATCTCACGTGTTTTCCTCAGAGTGGCTACTTCCAGATTCAGGTGAACTATTCTTGAGGATCTAGCAGAGGTATCTTTAGGATAGTGACACCGCAAGAGGTCCCTTAAAGAGGAAGAACAACTCGTGTTGATTTCGACACTTTTGTTGGGAGTTACTTTAGTTTAGAGATCCATTTGAATTTGACTTCCGAGTAGTCCTTACCATTTGTGTGATTGTTTCACTGGAAACAGTGACTTTTGTGGGCCTAGACTATAGATTGTAGTATCCTTGACGTGAGCTTCACGCTTAATAGTTAAGTGTGTTTTGACGATCTCACGTCTAGACCTACAAGACTATCATCGCAGCGAGTGGTGATAAGTTCACAATATCCTTTTGGGTTGATATAAGTTTTGGATTGAACTTTGTTGTGTCTCAGTAGTCAGATTTCTCTTGTACCTTGGATTAAAAGAAATTTTCCCGGATGATGAGAGTTGTTGCTGAGTACAAAGTATAGAATTCGGTGGCTGCTGACCAGATTGTGCATTAGAGTAGCACAGTGGAAACGTGATTAGAGCTAGTTGCACCTAGTTAATCCTATGGTTTGCGTGTCTTCGAGGGTACTTCAGATGTTTCGAGACTCTAAGAGACACTGTTTTGGAGTCTCTAAGTTGAGATTTTTGTGTCCAAAAGAGACTTCACTCAAGATCTCGGTAGTGTTCAGATTCAAGGAAAGTAAAGTCCTTAGTGTTATGTGGACCTAAGTAGGATAAAATGACTTTGTGAGGTAGAAATTTCTCCTACAGGTCATACGTTTTGGGTGGCACCGATGTGTTGTGGTCTAGATCATTTTGGTGACGTTCTAATTTTGGTGTCCTTGGTGTTTCACCGAGAGAATTTCAAGGGCGAAATTCTTTTAGGATGTTAGTTTATAAAGACCCAGTTTTTAAAAGTAGTGCTTTAACTAGATATTTTAATGGAATTCTAGATCGTTAGACGTTAGATCCCTGTATTTGGTAGGAAACGCAACTTTCGCAGTGTCTTACGCCTGGATTAGTGAAATTTTAACTTTTTTTAGTGTGGTGTGGTTTGTACTGACCATCGTGGAAGTTTTAAGGATTCACTTTATGCTTTGGTAGTGGATCTCGATTTACACGAGTCACGTAGGCGTAGAAAGTCACGTAATCTAGTTTCATGTTTGCGACTTCCTTTCTTTCCTTCCCTTCTTTCTTTTCTCTCCCTTGGGCACCACCCTCAGTCCTTCCTCTTCGTCTTCTTCTTCTTCGCGTGGGAGAGGGAGAGAGAGAAAGAGAGCGAGGAGACGTGTCATTAAATCTGGAAAATCTAATTCCATATTTGTTTAGTGAATGTCATTGACTTGAGAGGATTTTATCTAGATTTTCTTTTCCTTTTGTGAATTTTGTTACAGTGTTAAGTAAGTCATTATTGTTGGTTTTTAGAGTAGTAATGTCTTTCTCTAGATTTTTTATTTTGTATTTCATATAGTTAAATTCTTATTTAAGTTCAATATTTTTCTGATTTAATTCATCATTTTCACCGAGTAATGTTTTTCCTTCATTAATTATTTTTTCATTTTTGTTGATTAGTTTTTCAATGTTTTGATTTTGACTTTTATTCTTTTATTTTAGAATTCTATACTTTTCGTATAATTCATTTAAGGTCTCTAAGAATTCCTCCATATTTATATCCTCCATGTTAATGGAAGAATCAATTTCACTATTTTGTGTCATGAAGTATATGTTGACTCTTTCATTATTAGAGGAAGAATCCTCATCAAAGGATGAGTCACTCTCGTCCCATGTGACTTGAAGAGCTTTCTTCTTAAACCTATCTTTCTTTTTATTAATTTTCGTTTTAAGAAAAAGACAACCTCTTTTAAGGTGTCTCAATTTGTTACATTTAAAGTATAATGGTAGATCATCTTTTTCCTTATTTTTATCATGATTTTTGTTTAATTTCTTTTGAAATCTTCCTCTCTTGTTGAATTTTTTAAATTTTCTTGTTAATAATGCAATATCTTTATCATCATCTTCAAATTCTTCTGTATCTGAAATAACTTTTTAAGTAATATTCTTTTTCTTAGATTTTTTAGTATCTGAAATAATTTTAGACCTTATAAGAAGTTAAATTTCTTATTAAATCTTCTAAGGAATATGTTGATAGATCATTAACCTCTTCTATAGCAGTAATCTTCTTTTATCATTCTAAGATAAGAGACCGAAAGACTTTTCTCACTAATTCACTTTAAGAATAATCATTGCCAAAAGATTATAAGGTATTAGTTATTTCATTAAACTTAATAAACATTTCACTTATAAATTCATTATTTTTCATTTTAAATAACTCAAAATTATAAACAAGCATATTTATTTTAGTTTCTTTCACTTAGTTAGTACCTTCACGAATGACTTCTAAGACATGCCAAGCTTCATGGGAACTTTTACAATTAGAAATCCTATTAAATTGTTCTTTACTAACAGCACAGAATAAAATATTTAATCATTTAGCATCTAATTGAGCTAGTGTTTTTTCTTCATTACTCTATTCTCTAAAAGAAGTAAAACTCAAGGTAAAGTCATTTATCACTACATCCTATAATTCAAAATTTATTGATTTTAGATATATAATCATTCTACACTTCTAATATCCATAATTCATTCCATCAGAAAATGATGACCTATTAATACTTTGATCCTCTATAATCTTATTGTTAAAGGATGAAGAAGTCATAAATTCTAGTAGATAATTAATGTAGCTCTAGAAAACATTACTCTGATACTAATTATTGGATCGAGTGGCTTCTCTAAAGGGAGATGAATAGAGAATATTTAATTTTAGTTAACACTAATTCAATTTTAATTATATTCCAATTAAACAAGATAAGATGTTTAAAACAATCAAGCAAGCAACAAATAGATGATATATATTTGAAAATTACACTAATCTCATGTAAAAAAGGTGATGAGAGAAATCGAAAATACAGGCAATTTATAGTAGTTCGGCCAAAATCCTGATCTAGTCTACTCCTTAAGACCCTATTGAAATTTTCCCTTATATTCAAAAGCAAACACTTACTTGTGTTGATAGTCCTACCAACTTGAACCCCATTCCTTCCACTTCTCGTACCCCAAAAAGATAAAGTGTCTTCTTTGTAGTTTTATAACTGATGGTGAATTCCCTTTGTACAGAGCACTTTTAATCAATTTTACAACACAGAGCTTGTAGAGAGAAATATAGGACGAGGATAGAACACAATTTTCAATAATTACAAGCATATCAATATGTGTATGCTACGAAGGCTTATGGAGACCCTATTTATAGCTAAAGGACCACTAAAAGATGTGTCTAATGGCTATAAAAACAGTCATAAATGGCTAATACATCAGTATGCCGTTTTGACTTTCAAAATGTCATTTTCTTCTTTAAATTACAAGTCACGATCAATTCGATATGTCGAAAAAAATCTCGATATGCCGAATTCACTTGATTCGGTATACCATTTTCACTCGGTATGTCGTTTGCCTTCAGTTTTTCGGTATGTCGTTTGCCTTCAGTTTTATTTCCACAATGTATTTTCGGAATTCCGTCGCTTATGTCGTTTCTTCTTGGTTCAGTATGCCATTTTGCCTTCTCATTTGATTTTTGACATTCTGATTTCGGAGAGTCGTTGTATGTGTCATTTCTTTATGGTCCGATATGTCGAATTGACTCCTACTTAGATTTTTCAACAACTATTTTAAGCATTACTTTACATATACATTTTCCAACATATTAATCAAATACACATACATATTACATAGAATTTTACATGACTCAAATATTACAACTCTTTAATCTTATCTTCGGAGCACTTTTTCCTTAAATGAAAATCTACACAAAAAATCATTAGTTCATGTGTATCATCAAAACATATAATATATTTCCAACAAGAACTACCTTCCTAAGAATGGTTGGCTTTGTGAGGATTCTCCAGGTGGGAGAATTACGGAATGACATTGCTCCTACACAGGGTGGCACATCGTATTAGTGCAGATGTCGTGATAGTGCAGGCGTCGTGATCACTCCTTGATGGACTGCTTATGACCAATATTGTCTGTTTGACATCGGGCAGTTCAACACATTGTTTGTGCTAGTGTTTTGTACAAAATCCTGGTTCAAGAAATCAAGCTTTGAGCCTAGAGGAGGTACTAGATTTCGACGCCTGTTGAAGCGTGGTATTTTGGGAACGGTGGCTTCGTTTTTTTGGAAGCGGTGGTTTCGTGATTTGAGAGCAGAGACTCCGTAACTTAGTGTTGTGCTTGGGTCCAGAGGAGACTATGTTGTGCAGAGCAAAGACTCTGTAATTGTGCTTTGGTGTAGCTTTTGGGCTTGACTTTGCAAAAATGGCCATCTCGAGCGTGCATAAAAGATTTTGAAAGAACATGCACATGGTTTTTAAAAGAAAAAGAAAAGAATGATTTCAAAGACATGGTTTTGTGATTTTGTAGCCTACCAGGTGGTGATAGACTGCCTGATTTGGTGTTACAGCATCCAAGAGGGATGTTAGTGCTTGTGTGTTGAGTGTCGGTAGATTATCCTTTTGGTTTGACAGTATCCGGGTGTGATGCCTGTGTTTCGTCGCCCTCGACATAAGTTGCCAAGTTGTAGGTGGGGTGTGTACTGACTGACCGTTGAGTGATCACTTACGTGTGCTTTGTTTTGTGTGTTTTGATAGGGGTACAGAATAGTAGCTTTTGATTACTAATGCATATAAAAAGAGTCACGCTGCTACACATCAGAAATCCAGGTGAGAGTTAATTTAATTTTATTTCTATTATTTAGTGATTTTATTTTATTGTTAAGAGTACTTAACCTTAACTGCATTATTAGTGTAATTGTTGGTTAATAATAAAAATAAAACAAATAATTAAATAAAAATTTATAACTAGATTTAGTAGTAACCACTTGGATGTCGTTATAGAAATATTTCAGAAGATAGATGTGGTATTCATGAATAAAAGAAAATCCAGAAATTAACCTATTACACAAGTTTCATGGAAATGGTACAAATCAGCAGGCATTGAAAAATAACATGAGACAGGAATGATTTATGCAGCTTGGAAACAGATGTGAGGATAAAATACGACGATCCTCAAAAAATTAGAAGACAAGTATCGTAAAATGACATTTAAACAACCTATAAGGAGTAAATAATTAGATTTGTACTAGGAACTGTAACTAAATAATGAACACTTTATGAATGTTGCTTATAGGGCCAACTTGAGATGAGTAGTTTCTTTTGGGGTCAAATGAGACTAGTTTTGAAATACTTTAAAAAATAGTAGAAAAAAGATGAATTTTCACAATTTTTTTCTTATGATTCCAGTGTTTCGACAGTGTTATTTCAGAGTTTCAAAGTTCAAACTTTCAAGTGTCAGTCTTTCAAGAAAAGAAATGGAAGAAAAAAAACCTTGAACAGAAAGCTTTAGTTTTTCCTAATTCGCCGTAGGATTTTCAAAGAATCAGATTTGCATTTTAGAAATGTCCAAATCAATTGAGATTTTGCGTATACATGTTTTAGATGGTGTAAATCAAAACCCACGAGCACGTAATGCATGTTTTCTGAGTTTTACAGAAGTAGTCTCATAAGACATTAAATGAGACCATCCACAATTGGAGTGCTCACTATTTATATTAATCGGTTTCATTATAGAAAATTTACAATACAGACTCAAAGCAGCCATAGAATTTGCTAGTTATTGCTACAGAAGTCCAGCAATACAATTATTTTAGCATATAGCTGAATGGGTCAACATATGGCTGAATGGATTAGAAGAGAGGCCTATTTGCTAGAAGCAGGCCCAGTGATCGTACATTCTATATTTCATTCTGCTCAAACTGAAAAATTGGATCTATACCACATAACGCCATTATCACTTCCCATGTATTTTAATTAGCTGGAATGCAAAATATATTATGTTATTCTAAGGAAAAGATAGTTTTCATTAGCAGAGTTCAAAATTTGATCGTAATGATTACAAGACAAATGATATTCAACACTATGCTAGGGAATGAAATAGAGGCACGAAGATAGCAAGAAGCACAAGTGCACAACCCAATAGTTTGAAATAACTTATGGATAAGGAAATAAATATTGTGTCAACTAGATACCTTTCCGTCCTCTTTGGCCTTCAGCAATACTGACCTGTGCTCTATTTTGACAAAATCCGGCACAGAAATGTCAACAGTAAGTGGAACAGTCCCTTTGTTTTGAATAAGAAGTGAAAGGGTTGGGGAATCTAAAAATGGCAAAATACATATTCTTTCAGTTAAAGGCCTTGAAAACATGATTTCAATGCATCAAGGTGTATTTATGACCATAACTAGATAAAGAATGCAAGATCTATTGGAAGGTTCAAGAATTCTGATCTGAAACAGATAGCCTGCTTGGTCAAATAGAGTAAAAAAAAAGAAAAGGAAATCTTCAAACTAATTGAGAAAGGTATCTAGATTGTAATGTAAATCAGCATGACACTGACAACTTATAAGTTATAAGAGGGTTCCAATCCGAAAATTAAGCAGTCCATTAGTCCACTTAAGTAGCAGTTGTTGGAAGCTAAAGCATTTATTGCCAGTTGACTGCTTAGTTTTAAGTTTATAAAATCCTTTAGATCAGCTTAATGGAGGGTCTACATATGTTGGCCATGTACCATTCACATGGCTTTAAGTGGTAAAGGGTGTTCTTGTGAATAGGCTTTAATCATGCACTTCCATAATACATTCCAACTTCCAAATTCACTATAATAAAAAAAATGCTTGAAATTAAAAAAAAATATTATGACATGCATACAACCTACAACAATAATCAAATTACCTCAGTATATGAAACTACCATATAAACACAAGTAATTTAATTCAAAAAACATAACTTGAGTACATGTAATTATTACTCAATCACGAGTGTATAATTATCATTCAACCACGAGTAATTTTATTAAAAAACTAAATAAGTAAAAAGCATAAGTAAACAACCAAGTACCTAGATAATCAAATAATGCCAATGAGAACAAGTCGTTACCATACCATCAAGAACAGTCATTTTTTACTCAAGAAACAGAAGTAAAAAAATGTTTAAACGGATAAAAATGGCCATTTTTTCCGTTTTGGAACAATGACTTGTAATGGTAATTATTTAGGATTTCATCACAAAACAAAACCAATATCTAGATTCAAAAGAATGTACATATTTTCTATGATAAATAGTGGATCCTCATCTATATCATAGAGAGAAAGAGCTGGACAGAGATGGCAATAAACAGAAATGTACACATGCTCAAAAAATACTATTTAGCTGAACACTTGGCAATCCTTTTCTAACGAAATAATCAGAAACTATTAAATATGAGCAACACAATAACAGGTTCCACAATATACTCATCCCAAGTATTTCAAAAGACAATCATAGTTGCTAAGCAAAAAAGGATAGGTAAAATTACTACAAGCGATATAAGCACTAGCTGAAACAGAGGGAGGAGATTTATACCATTTCCAGGTACTCTAAGACAAGCAATAAGCTTGTTCTTCTCATGCATGCAACTATTAATCGTGTCACACTTTTCCAGACGAGCATTCTCCTTTGGCAGCTGGGAATCAGACCCCCTTCCTTCCTTTGCCACTGACTCCGTCACATGCTTACCATCTCCTATGGTCAAATTATTTTCTCCATTTACGTTCTCAGAATTGCTCTTGATTTCTTCTTGCAACCACCCATTTACTTCAACCTTAGCCTTTGTGGAAACGGACACTGTGGTTCGTCCAGTGGAATCTTCCACAGTAACGTTAGTGCTGGTTGGCATTAGCAAATCATCTACATTCCCCTGCATTCAGCATTCAACGTAATATCGCTCACGTGCTATTTTGTCGTGAAACTTCGGCTATCAGGATGAGATTAAATTGAAGATGCTTAAACAGAATTACCCAAATTAGCAAGCTCCATTCCTATTCTTTCTAAAACAACACGGCCATCAATACATGGCAAACTTCACATAGTGAATATTTAGTTAACACAGGCAAAAGAAATGCAGAAATTCACGAAGATCACATTTTTTTTAGTGATTAACAAACAAGGAGAACCAACAAGCTAAAAAAATACATATATCTTCAACATTCTACTGTCCAAGTGTAGTAACAAGTGATCACATAGCTAGGGCTATTTCAACATTGTCAGGAAAAAAACAAAGATCCCCAATTTCATGTATTTAACTATCATTTCTCCAAAACCAACGCAAAAAAACCCAAAAAAAAAAAAAAAAAAGGAATGAAGGAAGAAGAAGCTATACTAGAATCTCACCTTCACAGCATCGCCGCCTCTACCATCTACGAGCAAGAGCGAGAAGCTCAGAAGCAGCAGAATTCCGCCCCACCACATCGCCATCCACTACCTCCACCACCCGACCTCTGTCACCGTCGGGTTTATAATTATACAGGGGTGAAGTAGAGGAATGTAAAGGTAAACATCAATTAAGTAAACATAAAGTGGTTTTGGTGGCTGTTCATGGCACGAGTCACACGCGGCGGCCGCATAGGTGAGCATGATTTGAGCCATATTGGGCCAGTAATGGGCCGGCCCAATACTGTAGGTGTTAGATGGAATACCACATATTTACCACTTGGTGTTGAAGTGCTTGTCTTTTGTCTTCGTCTGTTTGGCTGTAACGGAAGGAGAAGTGGATCTTTTCCCTCTTAAGCAAGCTATTGATCAAAGAGATATAGGAAGGCAATTACTCATTTAGTTAATTAATAAGGTGAAAGTCCAACGATAATTGTTCTCTTTTCTTTTTTCCGTTCTTTCTTTCAATAGATCATCTTCCTCATTTCACCGTGAAGGGAAGTAACGATCTTGCATGAAGTAACTCTTCATCTTCTGCAACCAGGTCTCAAAAAACTTCACGAGTAGCTTGATGATGGTTGTTGACGGTATGTTCATGGATTTCTTCGTTTTCCACGTTTTTCACTTTAGTTTTGTGGTGGTACATGTCGTACAGTCAACACATGGAAATGCCATCACGCTTACGTTGTATACGACTTCCTACGTTATATACATTGCTACTGTGGATTCTATTCTTCGAACCAGTTGGAGGGAGAAATTATTGGCTGGATACATGTAGCCAGTGTTGTAGTCACACCACAAGTTCCACTTCGGACATAAAACCGTTCATGGAATCATGGGTATCGAAAACAATGACTAATGGAGAATGTTTCTTCCGTTGCATGTAGGGCCGCAAACAGACGTGGATATCAATCTTGTACTGGTATTTGTAACTAATTTTTTAGAGGATAAAGATTATCTATATTGGTCTCAAGCAAATTTTGATATAGATATATATATTATTTTTCAATCCGTATTCGTTATTTGTATTATATTCGTATTATATATATGCATATTCTTTGATTTAATTGTAATATATACGCGCGCGCGTGTGTAATGACAATAGTAACAATTGATTGATATAAAATTTATTCACTTACACATATTTGAAACTTTAAACATAATTTCTTTTGATATTCTACTATATTCGTTTTTTATCTGTATCCATTCATCAAATATCCATATTGTATTCATATTTGTATCATCCTTTTAAGGATATGGATATATATTTTCATATCTGAATGATATTTATATCCGTATTCGTATCCATAATTCAAAAATCGATACATATATAATAACACTCATAATATCCATAACATCAATTTACACCTCTAGTTGCTTGTCGTTGACGTAATAAATATTGTTACATATAGTTGTGGGTGTTTGATGGCAGATGATAATCATTTTGGTTTGAAATATAAAACACGCAATGAGTTAAGTTCTTAAGTTTAGTCTAACTAATTTCGCTTAACTTAGGATTTGTTTATTTATTATATGGTATATATGATATGATATATTGATTGTTTATTATAAAAAGTAATTTGGATTATTTCAAATTATATTCATGCACACATAATTTATTTATTTGTCAAACATGTGTTTAGAAATCATTAGTTAGAAACATGTTGAAGGCAGTAAACATCAAATCATTCATGGAATTTTGGGTATCTGCTACAAACAAATTACTGGAGGCTGTTGGATTTAATGATTGATTTAGTTATTTAAGTTGAGTCTTATTATTGTACCTATGTAGACTAAATTAATTAGGTCCATGTGAAACATGGTAAGAATTAAATATTAGACAAAGTTTATTTAATAATTCAAAGCCAAAACTTTGGAAGGAATATTTACGCAAATTATTGTGAAACCACTCGTTTCTTTATATGCTTATGTTTTTAGTCTCACATTGTCTAAAAAAAAGTGTCCTATAAGATCTATTATCTTAGAACTCTATAATAAGTAATCACAAGAGCATATAAAGGAAATAAATAACCACCACACACATGCTCACGTAAAAAGATGAGCTTGGACTTGGACTTTAGGAAATGTCTCTGGTCTTGGGTTTATTTTTTTAGTGAATTATTTTAATTATAATTAATTAATATACTAAATTAATTTGAATTCTAAATCTCTTGTAAAGACATGGTCAAACATAATTGTTTCTTAATCTTCTCCCATAACCTATGCACGATCTTTTCCTATTTAATGATGACGATGGTGTGTAGTTAGAGAGACGGATATTTTTTCATTCTCTTTCTCGTCTCTTCTGTCTATACTCTGTTTCCTTTAAAATTTCCCACGATAGATGTATTGATCAATGTTTGTAGACAAAGTCCACTTCATTTTCGCCTAAGTGAGGTTATTTTATTTTAGAAGGAAAAACTATTAAACTTATCATACTAGTACATGGGACGTTGTTTTCTCTAAGACAAGTTCTTAGAAGGATGACTTAATTTGATAAGTTTCTAATATTCTATTATGTTTTTTGATTATTCCATTCTATGTATATATTTTATTGATATATTAATGTTAATTTTGATTATTGTAATTATACATGATATATTCAAAATATTCTCCGTTGCTTCTTATGTTGTCATGGGCGTTTACCAACAGTATTGTTTTTTTGTAAACGGTAATTTTTTTTTTATGCATGTCCTAGGATTCGAACCTGGGACCTGTGGCGAGTTTAAAGTTCTACCAACCACTGTGACAATGAAACATTGTCTTTACCAACGGTACTGTTAAGTGGAATTAATTTGGATGTTAGTTAGCAGTTAATGATTAATGGGTTGAAATAGATTGGAACATGCGTCAACCCATTCACGTGCTTTTTTCGTGATCTGTAATGATCTCAATCCTTAGGTTTCTTAACCTACCCAACTACCCAAGTTTGTTTAACTTATCAAGCCAACTAGCCAAGTCATGGATCTAAGATTGGATCTCATTAATATTAGCCGAAAAAGCTCAAGTTGGGCATGCTGACACGCTATCTCTATATATAAATGTAATCAATACACAATAAAATTACAGTACTATAGTAGCCATCTTCATGACGATCTCACAGGCAACAGAGAGCAAACAGCATGCGTGGTTGTTGGTTGGCGTTGGAGGAGGCGACGTTGTTGCTAATGGAAGTTTGGTGACGGGTTGGCGTTCCCACTATGTGGGGATTGGAGGTCTTCATCTGTCGACGTCGATCAAGGAATCATTTGCAAATCAGGCAATAATGGGTGTAATGATGGCAAGCATGGAACCATGGGATCATTTGCACGGCGCCATGCCGGTTGGCCCTGTTTTCTCACACCATGCGCTGTTGATAGCTTACATTACATACAGGTATTTGGGGGCTAAGAACTAGGACAATTACTGTCAGAATTCGGACCTCACGCGTGTAATCCAAGCACAATTACCTTCTTTTTCAAACACTGGCATATACACGAGGCACTACCAGTAATCCAGTATACAACTGGTGGGGCCCACCCTTTGTTCAGCTAACTTTGAATTTTCGATACCACTACTTAGATTGTGACATACAATAATATCTCGAATCATGATTTCTGATAACCAATGAAATTTGTAGATAGCAGCATGCCTTTCTGTATTCAACACTAGGGGCAGCACGTCAAAGAATCCTTCAGTTGCTAATGACAGGGACTTAGATTCTTGCCAATCCACTTATTCCTGCGGTTCAAAAGGCCGAAGTAAAAGGCAAAAGCGATGGCATTTGTAAAAAGCAATGATACTTGCAAATTACAACCCAAACTCCACTAGTTCCTTCTCTCGTTCCTTTTGTCAGTGGAGATCTACATGATTCGATTCGGTTCGATTCTATCAAGAATCATGAACTGAATCATATCTATCGATTCTGATTATATTGGAATCGAACCGAACCATGTGTGTACTTAGAACCGAACCTAATCAAACTATTCAAAAATCGATCGGTTTGGTTCGATTTTCGGTTAAGATTGTAAATAATTACGAACTCGTAGTCATAGAAGTAAGTACTAAGTAATGATCATGACATCTTGTGGTAATATAAATTAGAATTGATGGGATATTGAACATGTGGATTTAAGAATATATATATAGGGAAAAGTTCAGATGAGTACATGTCTTCTTTTTAGTATTTTAAGGACAACACAAAAAAACACATATTAAGGATTCAAATTCAAATTCACATATATAATATTAATATATAAATTAGTTCTCGATTCGACTTAATTAACCACACTCAGAACCAAGAATCGAATCACAGGGATGGTTTCAAGATTTGAGAATCGAACCGAATCATTCAATATACTTTAATCAAATCGAACTATTAAAAATGATTCGATTCAATTCAATTCAATTAACCGATCGAACCATCTGCATTCCTCCTTGCCAGTAGACATCAAAATCCGTCCATGCTTTGTACAAAATAATAACATTTACGACCCTTGCATCTATTCATTCCTTTCTTGGTGAACGTGGTTGTCAATTCCATGTGCTGAAAATCTCAACCATGTATCTGGGTCATGCAACTACGCTCCATATGTATCAATCAATCTTGATTTGATCAATGTTAATATAGGGGCATTTTGGGAATCCACAACAGCTTCTCCAGCCTCAAACTTCAAATATAAAGCCCATCATTCCCACTGCAAAAAAACATCACACAATCTTCGTCACTTCTATGCATCTCCTAGTCTTCCCAAAGTACCGCCACAACAAGCTAAAACTATGGAGAGCAGAACGGGAACAGCCTTGTCGGAGCTCCTCCTCTCCGGCGACAACCCACTAGACTCCATCTTCTCCCACCTCCCTCCACCAGCTCCCTCCAACATCCAAAGCCCATCTCTCGGCGCCTCCGTCTACCTTCGTCAGACCAAGCTCCTACTCGAAAAACTCCGCCCGGAGTCCACCTCCGACGACTACTACCGCCACCTCCTGCTCGCGGCCGCCGGGGCAGTTCAGACGAAGAAGACCTACCGGGGAGTTCGGCAGCGGCACTGGGGCAAATGGGTAGCTGAGATCAGGCTTCCGCAGAACAGGATGCGGGTGTGGCTCGGCACGTTCGACTCCCCCGAGTCCGCCGCCTTCGCTTATGACCGGGCGGCGTACAAGTTACGTGGGGAGTATGCGAGGCTGAATTTCCCGGAGTTGAACGGGGGAGGTGGTGGTGGGATGCTGAGGGCGGCGGTGGACGCGAAGATTCAGGCCATATGGCAGAAGCTTGGGAGGAAGAAGAGGAAGAAGAGAAGTGAGGGGGTGGAGGAGGAGAAGGAGAAAGGTGGTGGTGCCGGGGAGTCGTTCTGCTCTGTTTCGGAGGAGTCCACGGTGAACGATGAAGGAGACGTCTCGGAGATGGACGGTGGATGCTCACTTGAGAGAATCCCATCCTACGATCCGGAATTGATCTGGGAAGTGCTTGCTAACAGAGGTCAATGACATTTGTCAAAATTTGATTTCCTTCATTTCATGAGCTAGAGAAAATAAAAATGATTTGCTTCAGGTTCTTACTAGTATCACCTTCCAAGGAGGTGGTGGCTCAAAAACAGCAAGTTCACGAGAAGTCTGGTTCAAGAAATTCTACTTCCGTTTGTTGATTGATACAAATAAATTTTATAAGGAGGAACTCGCTTTGCGAGTCTAAAACCACTGGTTTTGACCATCCTGATCAAATTTAATGGAACTCTCGTTTATATACATTAAATTTTACATTAATTAATATATCACGGACATAGAATTTGATATGATTTTTTTATATCATTTGTTGACATAGTACAAAGAATAACGTCAAATAATACAATCTTTATGATATTAGGATGACATCTAATGATACAAACTAAATGATATAAGAATAAACACCAAATGATAAGAGTTGAATGATAACAAATGATATGAAATAATAGTAAATGATACAAAAATGACAACAAATAATATGAACTGAATGATACGAAAATGATACTGAATGATACTAGAATGACTTCGTATCATTTTGTAAAATCCCGTCCGTTACAAGAAAAGTTTTTTGTTCTTTTATTTTCATTCCTCTTGTCACTATCAATAAATAATGCATAGTGATCGAAATTCATTTACTCCATCGACAAATCCAACAAAAAATCCTCTAGACTTCCAATGAAATAAATTAACTAGAAAGCCTAAATACTGAAAATCTAAGAAACAAGTATCATAATAATATCCTTTGAGTCTTATTCCATGATAAACAAAATGTATAATGATTTTAAATTTTCTAAAGACTAAAATGGCTTGACCTTAGATTAAAATTCTTAGAACTTCAACTAACACTGCTATGCTTCTATCTCACTTGAGAAGTTGAAAATCAACAGGAAAAAAATTTAATGAGTCAAAAGACTTCATGAATGGGTGCTTATTACACTAACCTTACACTTAAAATCTAAATAAGCTGTTATGAATTGAATGTCTTTATCATGAATAGAAATAATAATGATAAAACGTACGATTTGCAATTACGAAGAAATTTAGCATGTTAACACTAATGATAATAAAAACACATCTAGATCTTGATAATCGATCTTGATAATCTGGAAAGAGGTACT
Organism: Posidonia australis; assembly: GCA_024699735.1. Lineage (NCBI taxonomy): Eukaryota > Viridiplantae > Streptophyta > Magnoliopsida > Alismatales > Posidoniaceae > Posidonia > Posidonia australis. The sequence continues at coordinate 3,115 of JAMKQA010009665.1, read as the reverse complement.
TTTCTTGATAAAATTTAGTTCTTATAAAACTCATTTGAATAAGCATAAAAGAGAAGAAATCTATGTCCTTATATATGTATGTCAATGGAAGTTCAAGAAAAACTCTTTAAAAATAACTGATATCTTTAAAAATAGATTCTTGTCAACTACAAGGACAATTCTTAATTTCATGGTTAACGTAAACTTTGTCTTAATAATTCCTTATACAATATGTCTCTGGAAGCATGAAAAGTATGAACATTGGATATTTCAGTTCCACACTATAGTTGTTATTACTAAGATGAAATTAGAGGTCTTGACTACTAGTCCACTGTATTTAAGTAAGTTTATCCTAAAGCAACTTGATTCGAGATGTTAAGAATAAAACTCAAGTAACACGAGGATACCCATCTAAATCTTGAAAATCTTTAAAGTCATTAAGTACAACCAAAAGTTTAATTTCTTCGCAAATGTCAAATGACTAAGAGCAAAACTTTCACTTGAAAATAAATATTTTTTTCCCATACATGCTCAAATAGAATCTCAAATTCTAGATTTAGAATCAATGCTTGTATAATAAAAAAAAACAACAATTTCCCTACTTATTCTACAATTCAATATCTTGATGAAATAAAAAATTGTTCTCTTCTAGCACCTCATTTTTGTAAGTTCTGGACCTCCCAACAAGGTCAAAATAAAAACAATCACTTGTCTAAAATTAATATAAAGCATGGCAAATGATCTATTGTTCATGTGAACGCGTAATAATATGCTTATTTATTTATCAAGCTTCACCCAAAATAGATGTTGTTATCCAAAGTAATTTGATCACGTAAAAGTTTTTTTTTTGTTAATGGTAGGTGATATTATTAATTTATGAGAGTGCCAATATAAGTCTTTCAAAGTATAGTCCTAAAAAATATTACAATAATAAATACTCGTCACACCGCAGGTGACCTTTAAAAATGGTACAAGTTTGTTTTAATAACCAAAAAGAAATCCAGCCTCAGTAAGCTGCCAAAATCAACAGAGGAATTCAATCAACCAGAGGTTAATCACGAGATGGAAGAGCAGGAGTACCAGTATCACACTCCATCTCACTGAGGGTATTGATCATGTAAAAGTTCAACACAAAAAAATAAACTAAAGATCTGCATGATAAAAATAGGCTAGGAGAAGACAAGGCACATGTCTATTGTTGTCTCAGTATATATTTTCTATATGAATACATAAATCAAAAATTAGATTTATTCTCAATCAAAACATACTATTTGTAGATACCCCACGTTGATAGTTATTCGCTGACGGTTTATTTCGGAGAAGCGCACTGATGGCTATGAGGCATTTCCCTAAGTGGAGGCCCATTTAATATTTTCGGGTTAGTCTGAGTCCTCCAAATCCTAGAATTCAAAGTCAAGCCCATGTGATGACCCAAGGATCAAGGAATAGGTTCAGCCTAATCTCTTGATTTAAATTTCCATTTCATCTCATTATTGAAATCAAACCCCTCTTCTTGATTTTAATCTCAATTCCATTTCATCGATGAAATCTCAACAAATAAACTTGATTTTTATTATTAATCAACGAATTATACTCCTTCTTTCTAATAAACCCAATTAAACCTCTAACCCAAAACTAAACTCAAGCTAAACCAAAACCAATCCCAATCCATCCACCTTTAACAAACTCTTAACAAATCCTTAACAAATCCCTAACAAATTTTTAACAATTTCTTAACAAATTCTTAACAAATCTCTATCAAACTCTTAATAAACTCTTAACAAATCTCTAACAAAATTTTAACAAATTCTTAACAAACTCTTAATAAATCCCTAACAAACTCTTAACAACTCTCTAACAAATTCCTAACTAATCCCTAACAACCCTTATTTATCAATAAGCCTATCTTACGTGCTTTGCCGTGCAGTTGGGGGGGGAGGGAGCGGATGCTGGCGATTTAGAAAAACACATCCACTTCACTTACTCTCCCAAACATCTACGAGTTCCATTACCAGCAGTCCTACCTTCCTTTTCCACCAGCTCGCGTCGAGGAACCAGCCACTAGCAATTGCACGTCGTCTTCACGTCTAAGCTGTGCAATGGGAGAGAGAAGAGAGAGCATGTAGATTGCAGTCCTTCCGACCTACGACACGGCCTCCACGGGCCTTCCCTTCTTCCCACGACCTTCAGGAATCTCCATTAATAGCCTCCAACCAAGCTCCGTCGAACCCAAGCAGATCGTCGAACATCCGTAGGAGCATTGGACACCACCTCAGGTATGTTTTCTTATCTTTTAGGCATGCTCGCTAGCTTTCCTGCTTCAGTGTTGTATCGTGGATCACCTCGTAAGTTTTGATCCTTCATTTGCTGTAATTTACACCATTCATGCATCGTGCATCCATGCTCGCAGAAGTTGGGTTCTTACGATTTGGAAGTGGCTAACATCCTTTGAGCTCGTATGTAATCCACTCTAGTGCCTTGTCACCTTCCTCCATCTTCCCCCAAGCATGTCCGAGCATACAGCTAGAGCTCTAAGCCATTTGGATCGTCGGTCGAGCACGAGATCACCGGCAAGGCTCACGAAAGAAGGCGAAGGTACATAAGAGAGGTAGAGGGAATCACCCTCACATACGGATGGGGAGAAGGAGGGAGGATTGCAGGTCTCCTCTGTAAGCTGGCCAAGCGAGTTCCGATGGCAAATCAGGGAGGCGAATCCAATTGACGGATCTTTGAAGCGAAGCATGGAAATGAGACTCAATGACAACTTTAGGTGACGGAAGCAACAGGCGGGGATGACCGGCTGAGCTCACCAAAGACAGGACAGACATTGCCGGAAGCGCTTTCCCCTTCATTCCTTGCATTCATCATCAGTCCACATGTGTATTCTCTTGCATACATTTCATGCATTTATCCTCATACATGCATTTCATGTACTTTTCATGCATATATATATATATATATTGTTGGATCCTAATGTTTCTCTAGAGTAGGGGTGAATAGAGTTTTTCCGGTTTTAAATTATGTCTTTGAAGTTTATTAAGCAATTCAAGAATTTAACACAAAGAACATTCAATCGCAAAGACAATGGATTTATAGTGGTTCAGCCAACCCCGGCTTAGTCCACTCCTCAAGTTCC
>JAMKQA010009664.1:0-42163 GCA_024699735.1 Posidonia australis | reverse complement strand
TGAATAAAGAAAGAGAAATGTGTTTTGGTCAGGATTGGACTTGTGAAATGGTCCTAAAATCCTGAAAAGAAATGATGATGTTTTAACCAGTTGCCAGCCAATGTTTATGATTTGGTTTTGAGCCCAATGGGGCATTGTGGTTTTGGCTGGATCTGGTCATTGTGCATTTGAAAGTGTGTTTTGGGAAGAAATCCCCAATATTGAAAATGGAATTGTTATGGAAAAGGAAAATGAATTCCAAACGGTTTTTGAAAGGAATGTTTTGTAAGAAAAAGAGATATGGCTTTTGAAAAAGAATTTGGTTTTGGGATTGAATTCCCTAGTGATTGTTTAATAAAAGAAAGGATGATTTTCAAAGGAGAAAACCAAGTTTTTGCAAAATCTTAAGAAACAAGTTTCTTTTGGTTTTGTTGAGTTTTGTTTGTGGTTGTGTGTTTTGGGGCGCGTACTGGGTGACTTAGATGTCACTCAGGCGTGCTATTTGGATTTCAGGTGCAGACCACGTGCAGCCGGGTTCCGGTGCAGGAATTGGAGCTTCTAGCTGCACATCGTGATCCTGAAGGTGAGCGTTAGTTACAGTTCTATTTGTTCTATAATTTTGTGTAATTATGCTTGTGATACTGTGATTTGGTAGCGTGCCCGGGATCGGGGCGTTACAGGACAAAACTGAGAAAAGACAAGAGGACAAACTAGGCTAATGAGGAACGAGAACAAGAGCGGCATTTGTGTGTTCTGCTAGACAGAAACTGAGAGAGAACAAACTAGGCAAATGAGGCCTGATGGATTCTCTGGGAAGGAACTGAGAGTGAGAGAGAGGATAGACCCCTGAAGTTCCAGTATCCTCGGAGCTTGCCGATCAGACACGGTAAGGTCGGCTATTCTAGGGTGTGCACGTGTGTGTGAAAGCATGTGTGCAAGTGTATTTGTGTGCTGCCTCCTGTGTGTTGATGACAATGCCTCCATTTTCAATGTGATGAGATGTGATGAGATGCCTCTCCTTAGGTTGCTGTCCTTATTGAGTCGATGTGATGAGATACACCGGCTTGACAGTGGAAGGAGTGCGCCTTGTGTGCAATGATGACCTATGTGTTGGGACCTGATCCTGATGCTGAGGTGGGTTTTGAGTATGCTATGTTGTGTGTGGTGTTGAGTGCGAGAGAAATAGCTTTGGCAATGGTAGGGCTCTGGGTGATGGAATTGAGAAATGATGTACTCTCGCAAAACTAATGGGTTGATTCCTATGTGACTGTGATGCATGCTGTGACCAATGTAGTTGTGGTGCAGGAGGCAGAGATAACGCCCCCATCGCCGGAGTAGTGTGATGCTGGGGCGATGGTATGGGCAATAATGTAGTGGGGTGAAGCCTGCAATGCTATAGTGGTCTGCACTGGAACCTCAAAGGCCGAAAGAGGACTCTCAATAGGATCAAGAGAAAAGGGCCATGCGCTCGAACCCTCGGGCCAAAGCTCTCAAGTATTGGGCTTGTGTGGCTGAAGACCCATCAAAAGATAGGTTAGAAGGCAAGAGCAGAATAGGAATGGCCCCTAAAATAGATGAAACAACAACTGATTGAACTCTTGAAACAAGAGGGCCGAGAGATAAAGTGCAGCTGGCAGAACTTCTAGGACCCGCGTGGTAGTCACCTCAATCGAATCAGTGATGGGCCCTAAATTGGCTTGTGTCTGCCACTATCCTGGAAGAGGAGATAGGGATCCTCTATGATTCCCAAATCGGGACGCACAGAGGGAAGATGAAGCAGTCAATGTGAGAGAAGGATGATCTAAATATGGGACCCCTTTGAAAGCAATAACTGGAGGCTTGCGAATCTGCGGGGCAATGGCTAACCACAAGTGAAATGAATGGAGATGCAGCAGAAGACAAACGCATGAGCTCTAAGACGAGCTACTGTTAAAAAGTGACCAATAGCTTGGAAAAGGCAAGAGAAAACAACCACGGGAGGCCACCTGCAATGGAGACACCTGAGCTCCTAGCTGAGGACCTCGTAACAAGCTATCTGTTAAAAACAAGCAAAAGAAACAAGCATTAGAACCTGAACAACGACTCACGAACTAATGCGGGTTATTAAAGTGGCATGCCATGACACACAATGCAGATGAATGTCCCAAAGTGCACTCTCTCACCATGCATGTCCCATATGGGGTTGACCACACACGACACACTCATGGGTTTTAGGTTTTGACTCTAGTCAGAAAAGTAAGGTTCCATTCTAAATCCTGGCCAGAGCGCAGGCAGTGAACAGGTGGTGTGTTGGTGGCCTTGTCTCCTGCAGTAGCATGAAGCTATACCCTCTACTAGCACCGACACGACCCTAGACAAGGGGGACAAACTAGCAACACGCTCTATGCCAAAGCTATAGAACGGGCTTCTAGAATTGTCCTTCGCAAACTATGGGTAGACTCAGAGGAGAAGATGCATGCTTTCTAAAATGATCTTTCATGCAATATGCTTTTGTGTCTTTTACTTGCATTTTATTAAACTATGGGGAATTGTGAGCATTTGTTTCTAGTTATGCCTTATTATTTGGTTGTCTGAGTTTGTGTGTTTTATTTTAACTAGGAAGGGAGGCAAACATGTCTCTACTCTCCTAATCATGGAAAATACCAAAAGGGGATAAAACACACTATCATGGCATCTAAAAAGGCATGAACATGGCATGTGCTAGTGTAGTGCTCACAAGTAAGTGAATAAAAGCAAGTGTCAACCAAAAAAAAGCATGAATTAGGTAATGTGCATGTGTGGTGGCATGGCAATGGTGTAAAAAGGCATGTATAGTAAAAAATGTACAAGCATACGGAACAAGCAAACAAACATAAAGTTTATAGACCAAATGACAAGTAAGAAAACCGAAATGAAAGCCAGAATCTAGTTATCCCCAACGGAGTCGCCAATTCCTGTGACCATGTCAGTGGAACCCTGCACGACTCTCCTACGGTGCGTGGAAGAACACGAGGAGTCCCGATACGGTCACGGCGAAGATGATAAATCCGAAGAAGAAGGCTAGACTCGGAAACACCAGGGAAAGATAAGAATGGATAAGGAAAGGAGTCGCCACCTAGTCTTTTAATAGAAAGACGAGGAAAACCAAACACAAAGGAAAAAAAAAATAATGTGAAGAAAACATGTATGCTCTATGCTTAATGGATGTAGTGCACAAATCAATGTGGGCTAGAAAAAGGGTAAGGATTCTTGTTACGCATGGGGAAGGGGTTATGCACCCCCATACGCTCGAAGAAATCGATCTTTCTAGGTTTCCTGCTGGCTAGTGGTCTATTGTGTGTATGCTTGCCTATTTTGAATGAACATACTTAAAGCAACTGCGAAAACATGCCGAATCAAAGGGAAGAAATGAATAAAAAGAAAAAAAGATAATCTGAGGGACAAATGTAGGCATTGAGAATGCCCGCTTTACTGTACGCCCGTGAGTGATGAGCAAAATCGTGAAAATCGAGAATACTCGGAAAGCATCTCGTAAATCAGCAAAAACTCGAAGAAATTCGAGAAAATTCATATTAGGGAAAATAATCCTCATTCAAGATAATGTCGGCATTGTTAAGCCCATTAATGTACAACCTTAGGGACTGGAAAACCATATCAAATCAAAATCATGAAAGTCGGAAGAAATCTAGGAGACAATGGGAAAATCAAGTTTGAAATGGGTTAGAAATGCATGCATGATGCATGGAATAAGGCACAAGAAAATATGCATGAAAAATAGCAACAAAATATACAAAATGTGTGTGTAAGTGTAAAAATGAAAATTCCAGGTGTTTTTGTGCAAAATTCCCAAATTCTGAGTGAAAATAGAAATTCTAAGGCTAAATCATCAATAATACATAGAAAAACACATTTTATGTAATTTTGAAGAAATCTAGGGTCAAATGTGCAAAACAGTTCATTTTTCATCAATTAAAGATTCCTAGGGGTCAATATGCAATTTTCCTAGTAAAACATGTATTTAATGCAATTCTGAAGAAATTCAGGGTTAAAAGTGCAAGAAAATGGTGTTAAGTTTGAAATTCTGAAAGTTTCAAGGACTGGCATGCAAATTTACCCTAGAAAACATGCATTCAGTGAGAAATGAATAAAATTCAAGGGCTAAAATGCAATTCAGGTCACTTTTCAGAAAATATTTCAATTCTCATGGTTTAACTTGCAATTTTGCCAGAAAAATATGGATTCGGAACAGTTTTTAATAAAGCTTAGGGTTTTAAATGCAGAACTTCTGTACTTATGTGAATGAAAAGAAATTCAGAGGGTTTATGTCAAATTTTTATGCCTGGAAAACATTAATAAGAAAACTCAAGGGACACATTGCAATATTTCCAAATTCAACATTATTAAAAAAAATTAAAGTCTATTGCAATGACCTAACTGTAAGAAAAAACGACCTATTTGTAAGAAATAAGGATCTAAATGCAATAAAAGAAAATTTTATTTTAAAAGAAATTTATTTTATTTTATTTTTTAAAGGAAAAAGAGGTGATGGTCGACGAGGGAGCTCCACTGTCAATGATCGCCTAGGATGCTCTTTCGTGGTATCCCAACGTCTGATCATCCATCAGGCTCTACTGGGAGCAAGAAGAGAAGGAAGGGAAGAGATCTAGCGGTTTGGATTTGAGGCTCGATGGATGGAAATGGCCAATTATCTCCCTCACTATCGACGCGACTCCTACGATAGCGCTAAGGAAGATGGTGGTTCTAGAGGGCTGTGGCACGACGCTCAAGGCTCCTGGAGGCTTGGTGACGCTGAGAGGATGATTTTCCGCCTGCCGTTGACGCTCCGGGAGTAAGAATGGTGGCGATCCTCTTGATCTTGGGTTCCGCCTATCGTTGACGCAATCCAACTCCAACGAACTTGACTGTGGAGGTGATTCAAGGCACGAGGCTTGGCTTTGATGGCTCTAGACTACTGGGGGAGTGTTAGGGAATGTTTTTGGGGGCTTGGAGAGACGTGGCGGAGCTGGAGGCGCTCAATTGCACCCCGTTACTAGTCGTCTTCCCCAGTGACGGTGACGAAGCTCGACTCTGACGATCTTCTACTGGTGCCTTCCACAGTGACTGAAGCGGAGTTTCGATGGGTGGAGAAGCAAGAGGATGCCCGAGGGGAGTGGTTTGAGCACCCTGGGGCACAAATCGACCACTGGATTTGTACCCTTACCTCTGTCGCCGGAAAATGGCTCCGGTGAGGCTTGAAACCACGATTCCAGCTAGGGAAGACCTCTGGCTCTATTGGAATTGACTGGAGAAGGTAGAGGGAGACCTAGGACATTATTTTGGAAGGAAATTGAGGTCAGTGGAGGGCATACTTGAGAGGACAGAGGTGTTGGCCGCTGGAGCTCGCTGAAGATGGCTTGAAACTCTGATTTTCCTCGTCCCCGAGCATCCTCTCTCTTCCTAGAACTCTCTAGTTGCCTTACTTGAGAGAAAATACTTTGGAAGCTCTCCTTGAGATTTTTCCAAACTTGTTCTTTCTCCTTTTTTTCCCTCTTTTTCTCTTGCAAATGGGGGGGGGGCTTGCCATGGTTGTTATGGGTTGTTGTGGTTAGTTAGAGGCTGTTGGATTAAGTGAGAAGTTGTTACAATTGTTAGATTAAGTGAGAAGTTGTTAAAGTTTGTTTAAGTGGTTAAGGTCGTTATAGGTGGTTATGATGAAGGTGGGAAGTAGTTAGCGTTTGTTTAGGTGGGTAGAGTTTGTTATAGGTGGTTATAATGAAGGTGGGAAGTGGTTAGGTTGTTAGGGTTTTTGGTTTGACTAATGGTTTAGGGTTTGACCTAGGGTTTAGGGTTTTTGGTTTGGATTGGGGTTTAACCTAGGGTTTAGGGTTTGGATTTTTTATTTTTTATTTTTACCTGGAAAATCACGGGCCCTAGGAGACCCCAAAATATTATAATCTAGGAAAAGCCTGATTACATCAATGAAGGGGCTAGTGCTGCCTGGTGCGAATGTAAGGCAGCCCAGCCCTTTCCAAACATAGAGTCCAGCGCAAAAAAATTGAAAGGTCATCGGGCTTCGACATGAAAATGAACCGCTGAGAGTCTACACCCACGTTCGCCAGGCCATCCGCAACCGAGTTGGCCTCTCGAAAAATATGAGATATGGAGATGGATTGCTGCACCAGGTAAGCGACGCCCTTCCACTCTTTCTGGAGCCTCCAATCGAAACAGCACCCCCCCTGGATCATGGAGACAAGGACCTCAGAGTCAGACTCAATCACAAGCTCCGACAGCTGGAGGCCCAGCCGCAAGCAAAGAGCCAGACCGTCCTGAAGGGCACGGAACTCAGCCACCAAATTCATGCAGGTGCCATAGAAATTTGCCACCGCAGTAAAGAAGTTACCCCGGTGGTCCCAGATGATAGCCCCCTCCCCCTGGGACCTAGGTTCCCCCGGGCAGCCCCGTCGACGTTCAGCTTGAACGTACCAGCAGGAGGTTTCGTCCAGGAAACCGGAATGTGGGAGAATTTGGCCGAAGGGATCCCAGAAATGTTGAAGCTCTGAAGGAGAATGGAAACTTCCTCATCATTGTGGCATTTCAGCTTCCTCAGCAAGAAGGCAAAGTCCGACGTCCAGCGCCTGATGGACAGCAGAATCCTATATAGGGAGAAGAACTTGCCCCCATATCTGGTAGAGCACCTGGCCTTCCAAATATCCCATAGCACCGCCGCAGCTATTAAGCGTTGGAAGTGTTGGAGGAAGGATTCCTTGGTGCAATTGAAGAAGAGGTGGTGGAGCCAGTGTAGGAAAGACATTTCTGAGCTTTTATCCAAATGGAAGCACCCAGCGAACCAGTTCCAGCAAATAGTTGCCCATTCACCAGAATAGAAAAGGTGGCTGCCATTTTCCGCCTGGGGATGAAACCTGCAGCAAACACATTTGGAGGGCAGAGCGACACCCATCCCCTGCACCTTGCCATCAGTAGGGAGCCTACCCCAGAATAGCCTCTAAAGGAAGAAGGAGACCTTGGTGGGGAGGAAGACATCCCAGATCCTAGAGCCCCACCACACTGGAGCACACTTGGCACGACAAAGATCCCATGCAGACTTGACCGAGAAAGAGCCATCCATATTGAGGTCCCAGACCATGGAGTCTTCCTCCGCAGTGATCTCCACTTGAAGGTTAAGAATGCCATGCAGAATATCCGAGGGGAGGCAGAGGTCAGACAGAGTAGCAGAGCTCTGGAAGGCCTCCCTGACCGTGAGCTCTGGATTCTGGATAAAGGAGTCTATGACCTCAGCAAGGATACCAAGGCGCGACCAGTTGTCAAACCAGAAACTAACACTACCTTGACCAACAGACCATTGAATGTGATCACGCATGGCAATCCAGGCTTCCTGAATCCGCTTCCACCTAGTAGGGCCCTTGACCAGCGGAAGATCATCTACCATCTCACCATACCTGCAGTGCATAAAGACAGCCCAGGGAGAGAGCCCAGCCTTCACCCGCCAGACCAGCTTCATACGGAGAGCAACCATGACCTCCCGTAGGTTCCTCACCCCCAGACCACCCTCGACAAGCAGAGCGCAGACAGAAGACCACGAGACCCAGTGGCGTTTGTGAGTCCCCTCTTGGTCCCCCCATAGGAAGTTGGCGAAGATACGATGCAGACGATCAAGGACAACCCCAGGGATGTCAAAAGTAGAAAGCAAATGGATGGGAATACTAGAAAGGACATGCATGATCAGGATGAGCTTGCCACCTGGGGAGAGGAATTTGGCATTCCAGCCTTTCACCTTCTGCAGGATTTTGTTCACCAGAGCTTCGAAGTACAGCTACTTCGTCATGCCTTTAAAGATAGGACAGCCTAGGTAGCTGAATGGAAGGGAGCCACGGGGGAAACCAGTAAGCTGGTGGATCATGTGCACCCTGGAATCACTCATGTTCTTAGACGTAAGGAAGAGGCTTTTGGCATGGTTGATCTTCTGGCTGGAGGCAGACTGATACAGGGCCAAGAAGTCCATCATAGCTAGGACAGAATGTCTCCTCCCATTCAGGAAGATAATGGTGTCATCAGCAAAGAGGGAGTGCATGACAACCAGGCAAGCCTTGTGGGCAAAATAAGGGAGGAGAGACCCATTCTCCCTGAGCTGGGAAAGACCGCGGCTCAACACCTCTTTAGCCAAGATGAAAAGGGCAGGGGAGATGGGGTCACCTTGCCGCAGACCTCTAGACCCCGTAAAGAACTCAGTAGAGGAGCCATCAATGACGACGGAGAAGCAGTTGGACACCACACACTGCATGACCAGACCCAGGGACTTGGCATCAAAACCAAATTTCCTGAGGACTCCAAAGAGAAAATCCCAGTTCAGCCTGTCAAAGGCTTTCACCATGTCGATGTTAAAACCACATTACCACCCTCGCTACCATAGTCAATATGCTGGATCAGCTCGTGCGTTAAGGCAATGTTCTCCTGAATTAATCTGCCATGCACAAAGGCCCCCTGTTCAGGAGAAATGAGATTGGGCAGGAAGGAGTTGAGACGATCAGCCAGAATCTTGGACACAACTTTGTAGGAGACGTTGCAGAGGCTGATCGGTCTGAAGTCACAGAAGTCCAGTACCTTGTCTTTCTTTGGCACCAGTGATAGGAAGGAGGATTTCCAACCACGGGGGAGGGGGCTGCCATTGAAGAAGTCCTGGACTGCCTCGACCACATCCTACTCCACAAAATCCCAGCAAGTAGTAAAGAAAGCCACAGAGAAGCCATCAGGGCCCGGAGCACTACCAGGGTCCATGGAGAAGATGGTCTTCCTGATCTCCACACTGGTGGGAGATGAAGAGAACAGCACATTATCCACAGGATTCACAGCATTGGGGATCACGTCCAGGAGAGCAGGATCCATAGTGCAACCCTCCTCATGCAGGAGGTCCATGAAGAAAGCCCGACCCTTCGCAAGCAACTAGGGCCTGTCATTGTTGCAAGACTCCAGAAGATGGAGGAAGGAGTTGTTTCTGCGCCTCTCCAGGAGAATAGAGTGGAAGTATTTGGAATTCCGGTCGCCAGCCAGTAACCACTTCACTCTGGATTTCTGCCTGAGAAACGTTTCCAACTGCCTATCAGTCTCCAAGAAGGCACGTCTAGTGGTTCTGAGATCCTCCCAGACAATGTCATCCCACTGAACCTGTAGGGAGGCCTCAAGGGAGGATAAATGCGCAAGAAGCTGGTCGTGTTTCAAGGAGACATTACCAAAGACTGCCTTGTTCCACCCAATCAAAGCCTGCTTAAGCCCTCCGGAGCTTCAAACTCAGATTGAGAAGGGGAGAGGCAGCAGCCCTGTGGTCCCAAAAGTCCCGCACAAAACCGATAAAATTAGGGTGGCCAAGCCACATGGACTGGAATTTGAAGGAGGAGGGCCCACCAGACCAAGAGACTTGAGGGGATATAAGCATGGGGGAATGATCAGAGTAAACTCTATCCAGGTAGGCAACAGCAGGGGAGGCAGAGCCCAGCCAATCCGCTTTACCAAGCACCCTGTCCAAGCGTTTATAAATCCTGCTGAGCCTTGCTGGTTATTGCACCAGGAGAAAGTGTTGCCAGAGTGAGGAGGTTCACCCAGGCCCGCGAATTGGATGAAATCACAGAAGTCGTCCGAGCTGGGAAAGTCAAATTCTCTCCCGCCAATGAGCTCTGTGGAAGAGGTTGCACAGTTCCAGTCTCCACGCAGGAACCATGGGGAAGTCGTGACCGCCCCTAGGTTCAGAAGATGCACCCACAGGTCCCTCCTTCTGGATCTATCACACGTAGCATAAACACAGGAGAACTGCAAAGAGATACCCATGGGAGAGAGAATTGAGAAGGAAGAAGCCTGGTCCGTCTCCTCAATAAGAGAAAGGGATAGAGGATTAAGCTAGAGAACCTAGATCTTAGAGCCAGATATGGAATTGACCCAGAAGTGATCCATCTGAAGCTGACAACAGATCCAAGGAGCCTTCTCGGCCCCAACCATAGGTTCCAGAAGAGCAATCAGCTGCACATTATGCGCCCGGATAAGGCTGTTCAGATGAGCCAGCGTCGAAGGGTTTCCAATCCCCCGGTAATTCCAAATGAGAGTTCTAAACATAACTCTCATTATCAGATTGGTGAGATTGGTTGAGGAACTTAGCCAGAGTTCTCGTCTTGCTCCTCAGGTTATATCTGCGGGTCCGGGACTTGGAAGAGCTGGACCTGCAGTCCTGGCATTTGCTCCCATCGTCCAGAACGGATTCTGGGATCCTTGACCTGGAGTCCGAACCCAGGATCACCACCTCGTCCAGAGCCTCCTCCGATTGAACATCACTCCCAGGAATCCAAGAAGGATCCTTGGACCCCTCACAACCATCCAACTCAGGCTGCTCCAAGGAACCAGCAGGGAGGACCCCAGATTGGTTAAGTACAATTAGAGCAGGGTCGGAGCAATGACGGGAGGGGGGAAGGTCCTCCACTAGCAACTCCCTGAAATCCAGCTCCATGCGCGCAGCGACAGCAATCAGGGCAGGACAGGCCTCCTTAATTTCTGCCATGGAGTACTTGGCATCTCTCAACATCTTGATGTCGTCTTTGATGCTCCTGCGCGAGCCAAACAAGTGGTCACAATCAGAGGAGATGGGCTGGAGAACTTGCGCAAGGGGAAGACTATCTTCATTACTGGACGTGCAGAATTGTTTTTCTAAGTTGTCCAATCCAGGAACTGGGTTGGAGGAAGGAGAGAGCACTTCAATAGCCTGACTGGGATCCGCATCATTTCCACCAGCCAAGTTGTCTTCCGTGGCAATCAACACCTGAGAGAACCTAGGACACGAGCCGTCCCTTCTGGGTGGAGAATTCTGAATGGAGCACACCTTCATCTCCAAAGAACAAAGATGGGGGGGAGCACCAGCAGAGGTAACAGGAGCTAAGGGGCACAAATTCACAATCGGGAGGGCATTCGCTGGAGATCTTGGCTTAAAGGGGTCAGGAGGAAGGGTTGGGGTGGAGATGGGCTGTCGGCGATGGAGCTTTTCTAGCCTCTTGTTCTGCAACTCCCAAGGGAGATCCTCTTCCAGGTCCACTAGGGGCCTAACAGGCGACGATGGCTCCCCCATCCTGCATTCATTACCCGCATGGTGCCTGGCCTTCAGTAGTAAGCCTGCTTCGTCCAGAGCAAAACACACCTTCAGAGGAGATCGCTCCTTGGCTGCCATCACCGGAGGGACCTCCTGGAGGACAGGAGCCTGAGCAGTTGCAGCGGCAGACCCAGAGGCCGTGGGGAGGAAGGGAGCCTCCATGGATTTTTCTGAGGGTTTAACAAGGGCCCGCTTCTTCCTGGTGATAGTGGACCAACCCCTAGGACGAAGACCGGAGGAAGAAGTAACAACGGCCACAGCCTTACCCTTGTGTGCCCCGGGAGAAGGGAGGGGACGCTCCTCCAGCCCAAGCTCGGTAGAAGGCAACCTAATGTTACCCTTGGATTTGGTACCATGCAACCCAACATGCTGGGGCTTGGCAATCTTGACACCTCCCAATTTGAATTTCCTGTTGGCGCGCTTCCTGGCGCTTTTGGAAATGCCAGCGGTAGCGGGGCACGGGGCCTCCCCCGGGGCGACTGGGGGATGGGATTCCACCGGAGGGGGTTGAGACGAGGCCGTAGCCAAGTTCTGGCGCATGGATGCCGAAGGAGGGTGCCCAATCATAGAGTAGAAATGGCAGAAAGGGGGGAGGGAGTGTCCGTAGTCAATCTCCTATTTGATCAACTGACCTCCGTTGTCTATTGTGATGAATTTCTTCACAGGCTTAGAAAGATCCATTTCAATGCAGACAGAGGCATAGCCAGGCCTGGTGAAATTGGTCACGTCCTTGTGCATACACAGAAACTTCCCAAGCGAGCTGGCAATGGATTGGATCGCACCTGGGTCGTGCAAATGAGCTCTCAGGGCAGGGAAGCCAACCCAGACCGGAGTGCACGAAGACTCCGAGCCAATGGAAAAGTTTAGGGACCATCGGAAAACACGCATACATTTCCCCCGAATGAACTAGGCGTCCTTAATGTAGGCTTGCACAAAATCCTCTCTGTTGGAGAAGCGGATCAGAAGGTGCCGCTAGTCGATGGCCACTGGGAAGATGCCATCCTGGAAGGTCATGACCTTCTTCATAGCAGTGAGCACCTCCATCAGAGAAGGACGGCCAGAAGAGAACTTACCAATGAGGGTCCAAGCGAATGGGGAAGCCATCTGGGAGACCTCCTCAGCGGAAAACTGGATGACTTCATCCCTGTCCAGGAGCACCGGCTGGCGGACCAGAACCCCAGGAAAGGAGGGGGCTCTATGAGAATCGCGGGTGGCAGCCACGATGGAGAGGGAGCAGGGCTTCTCCGAAGCCTCCCAAGGCTTGTTGAAGATTAACGGAGAAGCCAGGGGATCAACGGGAGGGCAGTCCTGCGACCAATCAGACGTGCCAGGGAGAGACATCTTGCAGTCCCAAGCCTGGAGCTAGATGGAGCTCCAGAGAGCTGACCTAGCCCTAGGAACAGGAGGGAAAGGAGAGGGGGCACCCCCAGAGAAGGGGGCCGATGAAAGGGCAGCACAGCAGAGAGGACGCAGCGGGAGATGTGCCCAACAGGCAGATGGCGGGGACAGAAGACACCGCCGGAACAGTCGCATGCAGAGCTCTCTCCTTCAGTTAGGGTTTGGATTAGGGTAATGAGTTTGGTATAAGGTTTAGGGTTTGACCTAGGGTTTAAAATTTGACATAGGGTTTAGGGTTTGGATTTGATTTTAGTTAGTTTTAGAGTTTAAGGTCCCACTACAAGCATATGGGATCTCTACATGCCCAAAGAAGGAGGTTGGTCTAGCCTAGCTAGAATATGACCATCAGGTGCACCATCGATTCCAAATTCTCTGAGCAAGAGTCGAATGGGGCATGGTATATTTCAAACCTACCGACCAAGAGATGGCATGTTTCGGACTTACCGACCGGGAGATGGCAAGTTTCGGTCTTACCAACCAAGAGATGGCAAGTTTTGGACTTACCGACAAAGAGATGGAAAGTTTCGGACTTACCGACCAAAGGGGATATGACAAGTTTCGGACTTACTATGACCATGCCGGTGGAACCCTGCACGGCTCTCCTACATTGCGTGGAAGCACACGATGAGTCCCGATATGGTCACGACAAAGATGGTGAATCCAAAGAAGAAGACTAGAATCAGAAACACCACGGAAAGATAAGAAAGGATATGGAAAGGAGTCACCACCTAGTCTTTTAATGGAAAGACGAGGACAACCAAACATGGAGGAAAAACCAAGAAGAAATCATGGTGAAGAAAACATGTATGCTCTGTACCTAATGGATGTAGTGCACAAATCAAGGTGGGCTAGAGAAAGGATAAGAATTCTTGTTACGCTTGGGGAAGGGGTTAGGCACCACCATGTGCCTGATGAACTTGGTCTTTCTAGGTTTCCTACTTGCCAATCGTCTATTTGTGTGTTTGCTCGCCTATTCTGAGGGCACATGCTTAATGTGACTGCAAAAACATGCCAAATCAAAGAGAAGAAATGAGTAAAAGGAAAAAAGATAATCCGAGGGACAAATGTAGGCATTGAGAATGCCACTTTACTGTACACCAGTGGGCGATGAAGAAAATCATGAAAATCGAGAAACTCTAGGAAAGCATCACGCAAATCAATGGAAACTCAACGAAATCAAAGAAAATCAAATTGGGGAAAATAATCCTCAATTGGGACAATGTCGGCAATGTTAAGCTTGTTAATGTGCACCCTCGAGTGATGGAAAGCCAAAGCAAATCAAAATCACGAAAGTTGAAAGAAATCCTGGAAATGATGGGAAAACCAAGCTTGAAATGAGTTAGAAAAGTGTGCACGATGTAAGGAAGAAAGCTCGAGAAAATATGCATGAAAAAATAGCAACAAACTATA
Organism: Posidonia australis; assembly: GCA_024699735.1. Lineage (NCBI taxonomy): Eukaryota > Viridiplantae > Streptophyta > Magnoliopsida > Alismatales > Posidoniaceae > Posidonia > Posidonia australis. Next base: position 28,257 of record JAMKQA010009664.1, on the reverse strand, counting down.
CAAAATGCATGTGTGAGTGTAAAAATGTAAATTCTAGGGGGTTTTGTGCAAAATTCCCAATTCTGAGCCTAAATCATCAAAAATACATAGGAAAACACATTTTATGTAATTTTGAAGAAATCTAGGGTCAAATGTGCAAAACTATGCATTTTTGGTCAAATTAAAGATTCCTAGGGGTCAATATGCAATCTTTCTAGTAAAACATGTATTTAATGCAACTCTGAAGAAATTCAGGGTTAAAAGTGCAAGAAAATGGCCTTAAATTTGAAATTCAAGAAGTTCAGGGACTAACATGCAAATTTATCCTAGAAAACATGCATTCTGTGAGTAATCAGTGAAATTCAGGGTTTAAAATGCAATTTCGAACACTTCTGAGTGAATATTTGAATATCCAGGGTTTAACTTGCAAATTTTGATTGAAAAAAATTCATTCAGAACTATTTCAACAAAGATTCGGGTTTTTTATGCAAAATACTGGATTTAAAATGTAAGATTAGAAGATCAGAGGGTTTACGTCAAACTTTTAAGCATGGAAAACATTATTAAGAAAGCACAAGGGTTACATTGCAATTTTTCAGAACAAATATTATTTAAAATGATTTAATATCTATTGCATGGACCTAAATGTAAGAAAAAATGATCCAAATGTAAGACATAAGGACCTAAATGTAAGGAAAAGAAAAGTACAGAAGTTTATTCAAAGAAAACTTATTTTTTATTTATTTTATAAAGAAAAAAGAGCAACGACGACACCTGATCACCCATCAGGCTCCACTGGGAGCAAGAGGAGAAGATCCAATGGTCTAGATCTGAGGTTCGATGGCTGGAACTGACCCCCCACCTCCCTCGCCGTCGACGCAACTCCGGCGATGGCGCTGAGGAAGACGATGGTTCCAAAGGGTTACGGTGCGGCACTTAGGGCTTCTAGATGCTCTAGAGAACGGATTCCCCCCTCAAGCGGCAAGAATGGGACACTCCTCTCATCCTTTGGTCCAACATGCCATCAACGCGATCGAACTCCGGCGAGCTTGTTTGTGGAGGTGATTCAAGGCTCGAGGCTTGGCTTTGATGGCTCTAGAATGCTAGGGGCGCGTCGAGGAATGTTTTTGGAGGCTTATAGAGGCACGGTGGAGCTGGAGGCACCCGATCACACCACGTTACAAGTCGTCCTCCCCGGCATCGGTGACGGAGGCCGACTCCGGCGATCTTCTACTGGTGCCTTCTATAGCGACTGAAGCGGAGTTTCGATGGGTGGAGAAGCAAGAGGAGGTCTAAAGGGAGAGGTTCGAGCACCATGAGGCACGAATCGACCACTGGATTCGTGCCCCCACTTTTGTCGCTGGAGAATGACTCCAGTGAGGGCTGAAGCCACTATTCCAGCATGGGATGACCTCTAGCTCCATTGGAATCGACTAGAGATGGTGAAGGGAGACCTAGGAGATCATTTCTGAAGTAAATTGAGGTCAGCCGAGGGCATACCTGGACTGGCCATGACCATGGCCATCAGAGGTCGCTGGAACACAGATTTTCCTCCTCCTTGAGTCTCCCCTTTGCTCCTGGACCCCTCTGGTTACTCTGGTTGGGAGGAAAAAGCTTTGAGGACTCTCCTCTCAAATTTTCCAATAACCCTTTCTCACTTGCAAATGGGGGTTATTTATTGGCTTGCATAGTTAGGTTGTTAAGGTTGTTGTATGAATTTGTTAAAGTAGTTATGAGGAAGTAGAGGTTAGTTAGAGAGTTTAGTTGGTTACATGAGTTTGTTAGAGTAGTTATGAGGGAGTGGAGGCTAGTTAAAGAGTTTAGTTTGTTACATGAGTTGGTAAAAGTAGTTATGAGGGAGTGGAGGTTAGTTAGAGTGTTTAGTTTGTTACATGAGTTTGTTAGGGTAGTTATGAGGGAGTGGTGGTTAGTTAGAGAGTTTAGTTTGTTACATGAGTTTGTTAGAGTAGTTATGATGGAGTGGAAGTTAGTTAAGTTGCTAGAGTTTGACATTAGGTTTAGGGTTTGACTTAGGATTTAGGGTTTGACGTAGGGTTTAGGGTTTGTGGTTTGGATTAGGGTTTAACCTAGGGTTTAGGGTTTGGATTAGGGTTTTGAGTTTGGTTTAGGGTTTAGGGTTTGACATAGGGTTTGACCTAGGGTTTAGGGTTTGGATTAGGGTTTCGAATTTGGGTTAGGATTTAACCTAGGATTTAGGGTTTGGATTACGGATTTGATTTTGGTTTTGGGTTTAGAGTTAATTTTAGGGTTTTGAGTTAGGTTTGAATTTGATTTTAGGTTAGCTTTAGAGTTTAAGGTCCCACTGCAAGCATATGTGGTGTCTACACTTTCCGATTGAGTGATGACAAGTTTTGGACTTACCTACCGAAGGGGATATGGCAAGTTTCGGACTTACCGACCAAGAAATGGCAAGTTTTGGACTTACCTACCGAAGGGGATATGGCAAGTTTCGGACTTACCGACCAAGAAATGGAAAGTTTCAGACTTATCGATCGAGGGATGGCATGTTTCGGACTTATCGACTAGGAGATGGCAAGTTTTGGACTTACCATCCGAGAGATGGCAAGTTTCAAACTTACAAACCGAGAAAGGATATGGCAAGCTTCAGACTTATTGACCGAGAGATGGCAAATTTCGGACTTATCGACCGAAGGTGATATGGCAAGTTTCAAACTTACCAATCAGATGGAATATGGCAACTTTCGGACTTACTGACCGAACGATGGCAAGTTTCAAACTTACCGACCAAAGGGAATGTGACAGGTTTCGGACTTACCGACCTAGAGATGGAAAGTTTCGGATTTAATGACCGAGAGATGGCAAGTTTTGGACATAGCGATCGGAGGGAATATGGCAATTTTCAGACTTACCAATCGAAAGCTGGCAAGCTTCGAACTTATTGACCAGAGGGAATATGGCAAGTTTCAGACTTACCGACCGAGAGATGGATATGGCAAGTTTCCGACTTATCGACCGAGAAATGGCAAGTTTCAGACTTACCGACTGAGAGGTGATATGACAAGTTTCGAACTTACCGACTGAGAAATGGCATGTTTCAGACTTACCGACCGAGAAGGAATATGTCAAGTTTCAAACTTACCGACCGAGAGATGGCAAATTTCGGACTTACCGATCAAGAGGATATGGCAAGTTTCGAAGTCACTGACTGAGAGATGGTGAGTTCTGGACTTAATGACCGAGTGGATATGGGAAGTTTAGGAGTTACTGACCGAGAGATTGCAAGTTTCGGACTTACCAAACGAGAGATGGCAAGTTTCGAACTTACCAACTGAGAGATGGCAAGCTTCAAACTTACCGACAGAGAGGATATGACAAGTTTCGGACATATCGACCGAGAGATGGCAAGTTGACAGATGCCAATCGGATAGTTCGGGATATCAACCCAAAGGAATATATCTCTGGGTTTTGTTTCTTCCGAATTGAGAATCTAGAGGAAAAGGACCTCATCCATCTTGGAGTGAAGTCAAGAAGAATGTCTTAAACTCCATCCTCTCGAACACGAATCAGGGAGACTAGGATGCAGGGGTCCTGACCAACTATTTAGCCAAAAGGAATTGCCAAAGGGACCGTTTCACAAGTACCAATGCACCCTGGATCATTGCCGCTGTGTGGGATATCAATTGAGACAATTAGAGATTAATTGTTTATGCCCAACACCGTCGTGAATTCAGAGTGTTTGTGACATGCCAACGATACTCCAGACCTAATGCTTGACTCGCTGCAGTGTCCTACTATAGTTGTCTCTTTGTAGGAACCATTGTGTAATGAATGTTACCTCTTTATAAGAATGTGCACCTGACCATCATTCCGAATCATCCTCTTTTCCACAAAGCAGCTTACATGCCCTTGGTCGAAGACTCTAGTTCAGTTACATAATAAGTTGGTGTTTTCTTAAGCGCCTAATACGTGACTTTGACCAAAGAGCAGCTAACATGCCCCAAGTATCGAACTGGTTGGACATCACTCGAGATTATGGAGTCATGGAAGCCAGACTGTAACTATAGATGCACCTTGAACCATTGGAGTAATTGAGATTGTCATTAGTCAAAGCAAGTGATGCATTCATCTAGTGACTGGAAGTATGTATACCCAACTGTCTTCCTGTATTGTACTTGGAAGACAGAAGGAATTGTGGCAACTTGATAAAGGCCTTTGATTGGGATTGTAGCCTGCCTCTGATTGGTATGTCTAGGCTATGTCCTACTCAGCTATGGTGTTTCAACGGTTCTGTACTTCACTGTGCTACTGTAGGATATTCTCTTGATTATATTTACCAAATCATAGATTGTTGTGTGGTGATCACAATCATGCTGCTGTCTTTGCTAATCATTTGAAGTGTAGGTGCTGATCAGAGAACAATCGACTTGCCTTTGATGAACTAAGTAGCGGATTGTGTGAGCCCAGCTAGAAAGCAGTTGACATGCCCCTAGCATAAAAGGTGAATGATTCTCAATGGAAACAAGAGTCAAATCGGGAGATACCAAGGCAAAATAGATGCCTCTGGCATCGAGTCAGGCTACCACAGGAAGTGTTGGGCACCACCCGAAGATGTAAAGATTTAAGGATTAGGTTGTGACTGTAGACACACTTTGAATCATCGAAATGGTGGAGGTTGATTCTGGTTGAGGCCAGCCACACAATTGTTTACTGACTAGAGGCATGTATATTCATCCACTGTCTTAAGCTACACTCAGATGGCAGGATGTAATGTGATAAATCGTAGTCTGTCTCAGGTTGGTATGTCAAGGCTATTCTATGTTCAGCTACTCAATGTGTTCTGGCCGCAAACATGTACTTAGCTGTCTTATCCTCAGGCATTTTCCAAATAATGTTTGCCACACTTGAACTGCTATGGAGGAGTTGCTGTCATGCTGTTGATTCTACAAGTCTGTCTAGCTCATGCACTAACTAGTGTCTTCACTGGATATGCTCTTTAACCAACAAGCAGCTGAAATGCCCCTGGCTAAAAGCAATTGGGAAAACCCTGTTGAACAAATCCATATGCAAGCAAAAAGATTCATCCAAGCAAAATTGTGATGATTATGATTATGGTGGTAGACTCCATTATTGTGAGCAATTTAATTATTTAAGAGTGACCTTATTGTTTGATCAAAAAATGCATGTCATATTGACTAGGTGGGATTTTATTACTTTGCTTGTTCACTGAGTTCATTTTCTGGATCACTTGCTTGCTTAGTTCGACCGTTTGTCTACCCTCAGTTAGGCTGGAAAGCTATATGCCTATTAGAGGAGGATAACACCTTTGACTCAGTTGACACTACAAAGATACACAAGCCATAGGTGACTCTCGATGGGTAGTGGTAGCACTCAAACTCACTGTAAGGTAGTGCAATAAACCTGGCTCCATGCCAATCTCTTTAGGGTCTTGCACCTGCACTTTTTCTTTTAATATCATTGACTTTTCTTTTGCTCCCTCATAGACACAGAGTTTCACTCTAATGTTAACTTGGAGGTAATAGGCGCCCAATCTATTCCAGAGGCCTTTGTTGCAAGAGGGTGGGTCAGTCCCTCAAAGTTGTAAATTTACTAGGCGCATACTCCAACTCCTCTCCAAGGTATGGTAAAGGTAGAGTTACGTCGCACACCTCTCTCTCTTGGGCTAATTTCTGCCTTCACCTTCTGTCTTCTTTATTATTTTATGCCCTTGTAAATGTATATTTTCTTTTCTAGCTTACACCCTCAGTCACCCCTAACATTTTATCTCCCTCTTGGAGGTGCAGGATCCTTGCAGAGTTTGGACATTTCATCCAACTTTGATGATTGGTGGCTCCCTTGCTAACTTGGTTGTCTAAGTAGTGACAACTGAGGAGGGATAATCCCTTCCAACACAGGCGAGCTTTTCCATTTTTCATCCTCGGGCAGAATGTTAGTGGTAAGCAAACTATTATTTTCTGTTACTTTTAATGTTTTTCTGTTTTGTGTATTTCCTTTTTTTCTTTTCTAACTCTTGTGATTTTTTCTATTTTTTTTTGTGTTTTGATATATGGTGATGCAAAAAGGAAACATCAAAGGAAACAAAATAAAATGATACGGCTTCAGTCCTTGTTGCTGTTGTTTTGTGAATGCCATTGGGGTTCATAGTAACACTTAGCAGTGCCACTGTAGACATCCCAAGTTTGCAGGTTTGAAGGTAATCGCTTCTGGAATAGACTTTTGCTTGGTGGGCTCTCAATTACTTTTCCCTAATAGCAACTAGACATCCTAACCTAATTTCATCCACAAAACCTAATTCAAAACCTTAAAACGAATTCAAAACCCTAAAACTAACCTACACCTAATCCAAAACCGTAAACCTAATCCAAGACCCTAAAACTAACCAAAACCTAATCCAAGACCCTAAAACTAATTTAAACCCTAAACTTACCCCTAAACCCTAATCCAAAACGCTAGAGAGAGGTGTGTGGGTCGACCTTACCCCTACTGTACCCTAGGGAGGAGTTGGAGCATACGCCTGAGCCACCATGTCTTTGAAGGACTAACCTCCCTTCTTAGTAAGAGCCTCCCTCCTTGGCGTTCATCACCCCCGACAAGAGAACAGTGAGCCCACACACCTATGAGGGAGCAAAAGAAAAGTCGATAATGTAAAAGAGTAGGTGTGGGACCAGTAGAGTTTGACGTGAAGTCCAAACCTCATCACCATTTAAACACCTACCACCCAGTTATCCATCATTTCAGTATTCATTGTCCTAGCATGATCATGCCGCCAGCTAGAGTGCCACCCATTAGCTAGAGATCCGGATAGAGTCCTTCGGGTAATAGGATCCGCCCATTCCCTTTTGGGTAAACATCAAAGCTTTCCTAATGTTGAGGGTCCAGCATAACTAAGTAAGCACAACTCATGCATCTACATCTGCATTACTTCCCCCATCGTCGTTATCACGAGACAAGACTTTGGCCACTCATCGGCCAGGGCATGTCAGCTACCCTCTTGGTCGTCATCGGTGATTCACCTCCGGCAAGGGGCATGTCAGCTACCCACTTGGTTGACTTCAGTAGAGCATCCACAGCCAAAGGAATGTCAGCTGCGTTTTGGCGAGTAAATGCTTTACTAGGTGTTTCAGGCCATGTATTCATTGCAAATTGGTGGCTCCACACAGAAGGTTGGTTGGAAGAATGGACAAAGGCAGATCATCGAGTTTAGGAGCACTCTTGATCGAGACTCCAGAGACCAGTGAACTTCAGCATGGACCCCACATCCAGGAGCCGCGTGGCAGCTGTGCGTAGGACATGTGCGTTTTTGCAAGGGGCACTAGTGGCCAACTTGCAGCAGAATGTACCCCCTGCATGCCTGCGTGGATGCTAGACCCAGTAAGTCACAATAATGTATCCAATCTACGTCCTCAAAGGGGTAGACGTTTTGGCCGATCCCAATGGTATAGGGGTGCTATTCAAAGAATATGGTCACAAAAGGAAATAAAAGGGCACACAGTGAAAGAGCATGTATTCTTCATTCAAATTCAAGTTCAAGAGTACAATCATTGAAATAAATTACAAAAATACACTACATATGCTCGAATCAGCTATTCCCTCCAGTCCAGGGCCTCTTCGAGCTATTAGCATTTTTGAAAAGAGGAGCGCCAGGAGCTACTTCACTAATTGGCCAGTCCACCTGTGTATATGCCCTATATGCTTCAGAATAGCCTATGCCTCTTACTAGAGTCAAATCACTGGAGCTAACGTCAGTTCGTAGTGGACAAGCCAACTCAGCAGTCATGGTAGTAGAATTCTGAGAATACAGCTAGAAGATTGCAAGCATGGGAGATTGTTCAAAAGCATCCTAGCGGAAACCAAACTAGCGCAGGACACAAGTAGGGTGATACTCCACCCCTCCAGTCAACCTAGGAAGAATGACCACCCTCATGTCAGTATCATTGAAGAACGTAGTGAAAGGCTCCGCGGTTGATGGGATAATCCACCAGGTGATCAGACTCCCAGACAAGCCCTCCAGCTTTTCATAGAACTCCCGTATAGATGTTGCTCTAGAGGTAGGCCTTAAATGCTAGTCTTTAGGGGCACAAGACCTTGACTCCCATGTGAGCCGCCAACCACACCATTCCAGGCATTAAGTGAATGTACATATGTGCCAATCACAGTAGAATACATAGTTACCTGCACTAATGCTTCACAACCATAGAAGTGGTGACACCATGGAAGAGCACGATCTAGGCCCTAGTAAGTCTCAATCAGGATCACGGGAGCCAGATCTATTTGTTTGCTCACCACTGCCAAAGTGACCTCAACTACCTCAATCGCTACGGTCATCCAGCCATGACTGAATATGAGTTCTCAAAGAAAACGGAGGATGAAGCCGCATAGCCAAGGGTCATCGCCCAACATGGAGTGCCTCATGACCACTTCATCAAGGAAGCCCAAGCACAGCCTAGGCTTAGAGCCATCTGTACAGATTAAGCACCTCCTGCATTTTGCAGTGTTCAAGCCAATTAGTTGAAAATGGATAGATGCATACCCATCCCGGTGCGTGAAAACTGGAGGCCTTAGCAATCGTGACAGGCCGCAGATCCACCTGGTTTCTTCCAGTGTGACTGTCAGTTCCTCATGACCAAATCGAAATACATGGTGGGCTGGTTTCCAAAATCTAGACATGGCACTTAGGAGATATCAGTTCACCTTGATATCCCTGATCTTGAAGAGACGCCTAGAGATTCCCCAACACAACAGTTTCTCCCAGTCATTGTCAGAAAGCATGCCGATCCAGCACCTAAGCACATCCGAGCAGTGGGGAGTAACCATTGTCGGGAAACCCTAGAAAATCCACAAAGAAGCCATGTCAAGAACCCACAATTTGCAGCCTTCCCACCTTGCCATGGAAGCCTTACCATGCCACCCAAGAGCAGAGCACCAGCCACTGGAGGAGAGAAACCTAGTGAAGCCAAGCCCAGGCCATCGGCGGAAGAAGAAGCAGCGGAGGAGGCATCATCGGAGGAAGAAATCACTAGTGGGAGAAGGGACAAAACACGGAGGAGCCTGGGCCAGAGGGAGTGTGAGAGATGCATCCCCCTAATTCAGCCAGTGCCAGCTTTAAAGGAGGGAGAAGTGCCCATGACCAGCCATAGGACGGCGACCCATGACTGTGTTAGAGGTTACACGTGTCGCGGTTGCAGGCTGGACATGCATGTGTTGATCAGGGAATTTAGGCCTTGTGATAGAGGCATGGATGGGAAGTGCGTGCCACCTATGCGTGTTCACCATGGAATTTTGTCCTTTTTGACAAAGGCATGGATGAGAAGCATGTGCCACCTGCGCGTATCCATCAGGGATTTACACCTTCATCTGAGTTGCACAGTTGAGGCACGCATGCCATATGCGCGTATGCCACAAGACTCATCAGTCGAGCCATTGTTGTTCTAAGAGCTCGCCTAACTGGCGCAAAGGTGTTGAAGCCCAGCTACATACACAAATCACCTTCAAGCCACACAACTAAAGGAAGGCAGTTCAGTAAGCACTCATCCAGGAGCAGTCACTTAAAGAAATAACTCAAGTTTACAGAATCCATGTTTATAGTCAAAGATGTTTACAGATACAACACAGAGATACAAATTAATTGGGCAGATTAATCCCAAGCCTAGTCCTCACTCTCATCTGGTTTCCGCCCTTGGGAAGCACGAGCAAAGCGGCGCTCTCCTTTACATCAGAGCCGTCGAGAAGTTGCAGCTGAGGCCGCACAAACACGGGAGGTTGCAGTACTGGAAGTGCCCATCAGGTCCCCTATGGTAGAAGTGTCCTTCTCAATGTCAGGGTCAGCCTCGTCACTGCTACTCCCGAGGATGACGTCCTCTAGTCGGTATCCCTGTAATAAGAGGGTCAGTTTTGAATGTTTGCAGAGAGTGGTAGACATAGAGCGAGGAAAACACTTACCTCTTCACGGGCTTCTCGTCGGGCCTGTTACAGATGAAGATAGTGTTGTTAGCATAATCAGGTATGAACAGTTAAGAGTTATAAAACAAAGGGGGAGAATTCATTACCTTAGCCCATCACATCCGAGTGTAGAAGTCGCTCAGCCTGCCCTCAAACTGCTGAAACAAAGGCAAACAATTATGTCAGAGCAGTCGGAATCATGATGTCAGTTTATGCCACAAGCAGTAAGCAAGATTTACCTCAGCCCAGTTCTCCGAGAACCACATATCCTGTTGTTATTCTCCGAAGTCCTCCTCGAAGAGGTACGGCTTGCAGACATGCTCGTACCACTCCTGGTATTTGTCATAGCTGGTGGGACGGAGGATGTACTGGCTTCGATCGACCATGATCTCTGCCGCAATGGAACGAGCCTGCACGCGGTAGTGGCCCGGGGCACCATCTCGACAGGAGGTGGAAGCAGAATACAAAAGTCTAGGGTGAATTGATGGCGAACCCGGCTAGGCAAGTAGAAGGCAGATTTCTTGAAGCAGAAGAATTTCATCTACTTCCGATGGTAGGTTCGGATGGAGTTCAAAGGCTCCCAGTCTAGCCAAGTGTACCGCTCAAACGGCCTCAGTTCGACCTATACAAGGCAAAACAGAACACAAGTCAGTCGAACAGGATATCAGAAAGCAGAGAAAGCAGTAAGCAAGTGCATGGTTTTTAAACTCACATCATGAATCGACAGGAGGTCCAGAAGATAGTGGTAAGATTCATAGCTATATACCCCTACTGCGGTACAATGGTCCGGCTCGCACCACTACCGTGGGAGCAGGAGAAGTCTAGGGCGGAGACGGAAGATATAGTGCCCCCTCATGCAATGCTCCATCCACCATTACTGCAAATACAGAAAAGAAGGTTAGGACATAATCATACTGCTTAAACTAAAGAAGATAATACAGGAGATTACCGTCAGTAGTGGGTAGAGCCTTATGTGGGACCGTTGATTGCTCTTTACGACGTTGTCCACGCCGCAGAGCATGTAAGTATAACTAGTGCTGCCCCAGTCATACCGGTCCAAGTGATCCAGGTCGGCAAGGTATATCAACCAATCCACCGAGACATAGTACCCAGAGGTGTTGCAGAAAATGAGGGCCATCAGCTCCATTAGGAAGTGACAAAGAATGAACTCCGCCTCCCTCGATCCTGGTGCTAGATCCGACCAAAATAGGTTCCACTCTCTGATCTAGCTGTAGTGGAGGTAGTGTGCAGACTGGGTCAGTGGTTGACACTCACAGCCTAGGAGCTTTGTAACCTTGGCAAACCCCAAGGTAGCCTTGCCGACTATACGCTCTTTTCTGAAGCAGAAGCTTGTCAACAATGCCCAGTGCTCCGGTAGGATCATCATCCTAAAGGGAAGGTGGAAGGTGTGGGTCTTGTGTCGCCATCGCTCTACGAGTGCCCAGAGAAAATCATAATGCCTGTGAACAGCTCGGAGGAGCAGGAATTCTCAAACGGAGTGCGGTGCAGCAAAAATTCCTTTAGGAAGCAGTGGAGACACTTGAAATGCTCTAGCATCGGCATCCAGAGACACCGCATCACTCGCCTGGTATCGCCGACCTGAGAAGCAAAGAATGGTAGAGTCAGAAATCAGTTACACCATGTCAATTTGTGCAGGAAAAGAGATGAGTTACCTCAAAGGCATCACGGTTATAGATGTGGTTTTCATCCAACAACTGACCCCTGAAGTTGTTGGAATCCTGCCAAAAAGAGATTCAGTTCAACAAACCAAAAGAATGCCTAGGGAAAAGACCAGAGTAGGTGGAGTTTTGGTTTCTTACATCCTCGAGGATGTTAGGCATCGCCTCCTCCGACGCCCAGGAGCTAGAAGTAGCCTTGGATCGTGAATTAGATCCACGACCCCTCGCCTGTGAACTAGAAGCAGCCCTTGATCGTGAACTAGATCCACGACACTGAGCCCGCAAGCTGGCGGCAGTCTCGCTTGCCTAAGTCACCTCTACCATGAAATCAGAATCAGACTGCAAAAGCAAGCTCTGCCATGCCACACAACTCTGCCGCTCCCCACGCCCGTGCACCACCACCGTCCTTGAGTAGCCCCGTTCTGCTATGCTCACACCACTCCACAGCACCACACCCTAGCCACCGCATGTGATGGGGAAGCGGAAGCAGGAGATGAGGAGACATAGATGAGGAGGAAGGGTGGCTCGTAAGGTTGGTGGAGGGGTTAAATGATTTGGCTTTTGTTTGTCAATGAAAGAGAGCATGCAAAAGTTTGGAGAAGAAGACCAACCACCACACACCCATTCAGATAGGAGTAACTGCCAGTGTATCCTACCAGTTTTGAAAATTTTGTTCCGGCCAACTCGCAATTTGTTGCAAAGTTTTGGGTTAGAATGCAATTTACTGAGTGAAGGGCAGAATCGTCCCTCAGAAATTTGAAAAGCTAGAAAAGTTTGCACAGCCTCTAGGACTCCAAACAAGGTTTCTGGGTTAGGGATCACCACCCAGATCAACCTTGGCGGTCAGTGTTGCAGATTTTTACAACAGTTTCCAGAAATTGCAAATGGGTTCCTAGACTTCTGCAGATACCAAAAAGTTTTCTCTTGCCTGGCCCTACCTGCTAGAATTGATCCAATGGACTTAGATCAGCATCAAGCCATCCATTACTTCGGAAAATTCTTGAATGAGTCAGAACTAGAAATTTTGCAAAGAGGCCCCTATAATTTTTATATTGACCGAAGCTCAGTGCATGTAGTCGAAAGTGAAGAGAATGCTCTGGGCGCTTAGCAAGAGCGTGAGCATCATCAGTGGAATAGTAGTTTGAGCTCAGAGGATAGTCTGGGAAAATTTACAAAAAAACCCCTATTATTTCCCCGAATTGCAAGAAGGCCCTACCTATCACCAAAGCATTTTGTCTGCCTGATTTGACTTCCATTGCAAGATCAAGAATGCCCCTTTACACAAGAATCCAGCTTATGACTGAACATTTTTAGAACTCGATAGTTCGAGGCAAAATTACCGTTTTAGCCATATCAGTGTGCAGAGGAATTTTGAGCCCTAATAACCTGCTAGAGGCTCCCGTGTGCCCTGTGGTAGTTTGTAGAGGTACCCTTTGGAGCGGAGCTAGTTACATACAGAATTCAGTGGAATCTGGCAGATTACAGATTTGCCACTACCTTACCGAAGTTTAGAGAACACCTAGTGCGAGGCAGCATCAAACCAGCAGCTTGTTTTTCTCTCTTAGCAGTTCCCAATTGTTGCCTGTATCCTAGCAATGACTTGGTTCACTCTCTTGGCGGTTCCCAGTCGTTGCCTATATCCTGGCAACGACTCTATTCATTCTCTTGGCAGTTCCTAGCCGTTGCTTGTATCCTGGCAACGACTTGGTTCACTCTCTTGGCGGCTCCCAGCCATTGCCTATATCCTAGCAACGACTTAGTTTACTCTCTTGGCAGTTCCCAGCTGTTGCCTTTATCCTAGCAACGACTTGGTTCACTCTCTTGGTGGTTCCCAGTCGTTGCATGTATCCTGGCAACGACTTGGTTCACTCTCTTGGTGGTTCCTAGTTGTTGCCTGTATCTTGGCAATGACTCGGTTCACTCTCTTAGCAGTTCCTAGTCGTTGCCTGTATCTTGGCAACAACTCGATTCACTCTCTTGGCAATTCCCAACCGTTGCCTGTATCCTAGCAACGACTTGATTCACTCTCTTAGTGGTTCCCAGTCATTGCCTGTATCCTGGCAACGACTCGTTTCACTCTCTTGGTGGTTCCCGGCCATTGCCTGTATCATGGAAACGACTCGTTTCACTCTCTTGGTGGTTCCCAGCCGTTGCCTGTATCCTAGCAATGACTTGGTTCACTTTCTTGCGGTTCCCAGTCGTTGCCTGTATCCTGGAAACGACTTGGTTCACTCTCTTGTCCGCTCCAAACCGACCTATATGTACACTAACAGTGACTTGGTTCTATCTCTGTCCACTCCTAGCTAACCTGTCTATACACCAATGGTGACTAGGATATATCCTTTTCCTCTTTGTCGACCTGGTAAGTCTGATAACTTACCAACTCTCCTTTTTCTATCCTCTCCTAGCCGACCTGTCTGTACATCGACAATGACTAGGTTCTATCTTGTTCCTCTTTGTCAGTCCGATGAGTCTGATATCTTGTCGTCCCCCTAGGTCCCCGTTCAGGCAGACAACACCTATGATGCCCCTTTCTTTTAAGCTGGTACCCCGAAATACACGGACAACTTCTGACACTGGCACCTTTCTGGTCGGTAAGCTCGTCAGCCTTGCCACACCCCTCTTCTCCTCAGGCTGATAATCGAAACTGTCTAATGATGAGTCCGTCAACTCATCAAGCATCATAGCATTCATTCGCATGTACCAATTAGCCTCTACACAACATGCATCGTAATCAGGCAAACTCCACATCATCAACATATCACACATTTGCAATGCACACTTCATCAGTATCCACTTACAACAAAGTAGCACTTTAGCATCAGCGACACTCACACCAGCATTCGCATTACTCGAAACCATGCGCATACCTGCCTGGTTCCGGCGCACGATCACTTAGACATTCTAGAGGGACACCACCTACATTAGCATCTACACCTTGGCACGAGTCGCGACTTTCGATGCATCCACCAGATAAGCGACTTATGGCCAATAACAAGTTTCTTTCTTGTTGACTAGGACAGGGAGTCTTCTCTCAACCTAAGCAACAGTCTCTTTTCCCTCGACCTCGCTTAGGGAGGGGCATCTATAGACACCCCAATTTTAGGCCAATGTCGACAAGCAGATCCAGCAGAGAGCGCAACTGGACAGCTGACCCAGACTTACCCCAATTCCCCAACCAAACTCGTGAACCTAAACCAACCCAGACAACCCCTAATTACCCTTAACTCCACTCATCCAGCTAAGCCCAGCACTTGAAACCCAACCCATGTGCCTAGGCCCAATGACATGCCCAGCCCACTTGCGTGGCCCAAGCACGCGTTAGGGCCAGGGTAGCACAGCAGGCACCACCTGATTGGTCGCTTTCATTATACGACCTCGTTCCTCGTATGAGTGACGTCGTGTACGAAATGTCGACTTGTCTCTTGGCGTGCTTGACATCCCTTAGCTTTCCCATGCCTTGTCACCAGCCTCCCATGCCTTGTGCCGCTTCCGCCGTCACACAAAGCCTGCAGCGGTGCTAGCGAGCCTTCTGGCATCGTTGTGCCATGCATTGCCATCCACCACCTACCATGCCTAAGCCACCACCAAAAGCCCCCTTGAGCACCCATAAAAGGGGATCAGAACTTTCACCAAGGAATTGTGCGAGTGAGAGAGTTGGAAAAGTCAGAGAGTCCTCGTCGGAAAACCTGAAACCCATATTTGAGCCACCTGAGATTTCTCTTCCTTGTCACCAAGGGAGCTCCCTAGCCAACTTTCGAGTTCTCCCAACCACCTCTAACCGGTCCTTCTCCATTGGACAACCGCTCATGTCACCCTCGCTGGAGTTCCAGTCGCCGTTGTGAAGGAGGACAACAGACTGCCACCACCACAGGTATAAATCCCCCGTACCAATATTGAGGTTAGCTTGGCCATTTTGATTTCACGCTTCATCTGCTTTTTCCCATTGTTTTTCCACTGTCCATCGCATCCCACACCTCACCCACAGTCGTCGGACGTCGGATGCCGGTGTGAGGCCACACATGCAACTGAATGCTCGGACCAATGTCCCAATGGCTACCTTCTTCTCCCACCATCCTTTGGAGTGGCTAAGCCAGCCTCCCAAGCTGGAAACCACTTGTGGAGGCTCACCAGAGGAAGGTTGACATTGACACTGACGACGGGGATAGGGAGGAGAACCCAAGGCTTTCCATAGCTTCCCTTGCCTTTGCATCCCATCGTAGAGGTTTCCGCAAGCTCTCAGGCAATCCTCGCCGATCGACGACGCTCCACCACCTAAGGAAGAGGCAATGAAGGAGGAAGGTCTGGCCCTAGTTTCACCAACACGCCCCGATAGTGTGCCCCACATGCGCGGTTTAGTCAGGGCTTGGACAGGGGCAGACTCAACCAAGCCAAGGCCTCATCTTCCGTACTTAGGCCACATCTGCATAAATGTTTCATCTAATATTGTTTTACTCTATGATTTATTTGAATCTCTTATTTTCTTTTGTTTAAGTATTCCGCGTATAATGATTTCTCGATTTTTAGCTCAATTGTGAACCTCAGCATGTTTTATTTCGTCTACATCTTGTTAGCCCTCCAAAGTAATACTTTTGTGTTGTGGATGTGGCAATGATGGCAAATGGCCATGGCATCTCTAGGGATGCGCATCTTGGCTGCACGAATGACTTGTGCGTGGCACATGCGCGGGTCATCCAGGGATAGAATCCAGCCCAGCCTAGCCATTGGGCCCTACGTTTCCACATTGTGTTTTGCTTGTATTTTTCGTTTCGATTATGCTTTTCTTTTAGCTTGGTTTGTTTCCTTAAACGTATGATTTATTTCTCTTGCATCATCCATATAGCCCCATTAATCAGCATCTAAGTGCCTACATTTCCATGAATGTGAGCGAGATTCTGAGAAAGACCGATTCGTCGAGCGTGCGGGAGTGCCTAACACCTTCTCCACACGTAATAGGAGTCCTTACCCTTTTTATGGTTTGCAATGATCCGTGTGTCGAATCCATTTGGCATGAGTCATCTTCTTTCACATTTGATTCCGAGTCTTGATTTTCCGATACTATTTTCCTCGTCTTCTCGTTTTAAAAGGCTATGTGGCGACTCGACGTTTTTACTTTCATATCGTTTCCTGGTGTTTTCGAGTCATTTTTCTTGTCCTCAGAATCACCGGATTTGCCGTGGCCCTACTGACTTCCATGTGGTTCTGATCGCGTGGGGAGCGCAGTTCCCCTCCGTTGGCATGGTCACACTGCCTTTGACTTGTATGTCCAGGCAATGTTCTACTCAACCATGGTGTTTTGATGGTTCTGTATTTGACCATGCTACTGTATGACATTTTCCTAGTTGTATTTACGAGATTCTGGATTGCTACATGGAGATCACTGTCATACTGTTGTCTCTGCCAATCTTTTGATGAGTGGGTGGTCCTAATCAGAGAACAACCGACTGGCCCTTGATGAACCAAGTAGCGGATTGTGTGATTCTAGCTAGAAAGCAGCTGACATGCCCTTAGCATAAAAGGCGAATGATGCTCAATTGAAACAAAAGTCAAATCAGGAGATACCAAGGCAAAACAGATGCCTCTGTCATCAAGTCAGGCTACCACGAGAAGTGTTGGACACCACTTGAAGATGCAAAAACTTGAGGTTTAGGCTGTGATTGTAGGCACACTTTGAATCACTGAAGTAGTCAAGGCTAATTTTGGTTGAGGCCAGAGACACAATTGTTTATTGTTTGGAGGCTTGTATATTGATTCACTGTCCTAAACTACTCTCAAATGTCAGGATGTGGTGTGATAAATCGTAGTCTATCGCAGGCTGGTATGTCAAGATTATTCTCTATTCAACTGCTTATTGTGTTCTGACTATGACTTGTACTTGGCTGTGTTAACCTCAAGCATTCTCCAAATAATGTTTACCACACTTAGACTACTGCTGAGGAGTTGTTGTTATGCTGTAGATTCTACAAGTCTGTGTAGCTTGTGCACTAACTGGTGTGCTTGCTACATATGCTCTTTAACCAACCAGCATCTGAAATGCCCCTGGCCAGAAACACTTGGCAAAAGTAATCCTGTTGAACAAATCCATATTCAAGCAAAGAGATTCATCCAAATAAAATTGTAATGACTATGATTATGGTGGTGGACTCTATTATTGTGAACAAGCAGACTAGTTGTTTGAGAGCGACCTTATTGTTTGATCAAGAAATGCATGTCTTATTGATTAGGTGTGATTTTATTTGCTTGTTTTCTGCATTTATTACTTTGCTTGTCCACTGAGTTCATTATCTGGGTCGCCTGCTTGTTTAGTTTGACTGTTTGTCTACCGTCAGTTAAGCTAGAAAGTTGTATGCCTGTTAGAGGAGGATGACCCCATCAACTTTGTTGACACTACAAAGATTCACAAGTCATAGGTGGCCCTCGTTAGGTAGTGGTGGCACTCGAACTCACTCTAAGGTAGTGTAATGGACCTGGCTTCATGCCAAACTCTTTATGGTCCTGCACCTGCTTTTCTTTTTAATATCATTGACTTTTCTTTTACTCCCTCATAGACGTGTGGTTTCGCTCTAACCTTGACTTGGAGGTAAAAAGCGCTCGATCTATTCAGGAGGCCTTTATTGCAAGAGGGTGGGTCAGTCCTCAAAAGGTGTGATTTTACTGAGCGCATACTCCAACTCCTTGCCATGGTACGGTAAGGGTAGAGCTACAACGCATGCCTGTCACTCTTGGGCTGACTTCTGTCATCACCTTCAGTCTTCTCTTTTCTTTTATGCCTTGGCGAATGTATTTTCTTTTTTGGGTCACACTCCCAGTCACCCCTAGCATTTTATCTCCCACTTGGAGGTGCAAGATCCTTGTAGAGTATGGACATTTCATCCATCTTTGATGTTTGGTGGCTCCCTTGCTAACTTGGTTGTCTAAGAAGTGACAACTATGGAGGGATAATCCATTCTTACATATGCGAGCTTTTCCAATTTTCATCATTGGGCAGAATGTTATTGACAAGCAAACTATTATTTTCTTTTTTCTTTTTGTTTTTTTTTTTCCTTTTTTCAACTTTTGTGCTTTTTTCTATTTTTTTTGTGTTTTGATATATGGTGATGCAAAAAGGAAAAAACAAAGGAAGCAAAGGAAAAGGATACAGCTCCAATCCTTGTTGTTGTTGTTTTATCGATGCCATTGGGGTTCAAACTAACTCCTAGCAATGCCACTAGAAACCGGAATCAAGGAAGGTGTACCCGAAGCTATCAAAACCATTATTAAAACTATGACTGTCACTGTGAATGTTGAATCTACTAGTGACATTAAGACTATATCTGTTGTTGGAGTTGATATCTGCTGTGACGACTGTCTCCTACTAGATCTAGGGTACTTGATGTGGGTCCAAGTGTGTGTGTGCTGTCTCCTGTGGATTGATGATAATGTCTCCATTGTCAATCAAATCCTCGACAACATTTCAGATAGTAAAGCACTTGTTTGTCAAATGTCCATGAGTGCGATGGAATTGGTAGAACAAATTTGTCTTATACCACCTGCGAAGTGGGTTCAGTGGTGGACGAACCTCCGGTAGTTGTAGGAATGACGCAACTCTAGGAAAGATGTCACTCAATGACCTTCCAAGTGGAGTGAAGTCACTTTCCCTACGGCGAAACCACTTTTGCTGTTGTTGCTGCCCCTACTGAACTAACACAACATGACGTGTCGGCTCAATAGTGGTGTGTGGGTGTGTAATGCATGCTGAACTAAATGCTGGTGAGGGTAAATACATGGTTGTGGGTGCTGTGCCAACAACAAAGGTCCCACTGTCAATCAAAGTCTGAACGACATCCCGTTGAGTGTGGCAAATATCAGTCGAGTACCCTGAGGCTTGATGATAATCATAGTATACGTTCTCGTCGTACCACCGACGAAGTGGAGTTGGTGGGGGACATGGATCCGGGAGTCTTAGAAGCGGCACAACCCGATGAAAAACAGTGCTCAGCGACTCACCCAGTGGAGTGTAGTCACTTTCAACACAACGGCCTCGTTTTTCCTTAAGCGGTTGTCTTGGCCGAGCCAATGTGACAAGATGCATTGACTTGACAGTGGAAGGTGCATTCTTAGTGTGCAAGGATGACTTAGGTGTTGAGACCTAATCCTAATGCTGAGGTGGGTTGTGAGTATGCTGTGTTGTGTGTGGGGTTGAGCGTGAGAGCAACAGTTGTGGCATCGGTAAGTCTACAAGTGACGGACTCGAGAAATGTTGTATTCTCGCACAACTAATGGGTTGGTCTTTAAGTGATAGTGATTCATGTGGTGACAAGTGTAGTTGTGGTGCATGACGCAGAGAAAACGCCCTCATTGTCGGAGTAGTGTGAAGTTGAGGCAATGATATGGGCGATGGTGTCGTGGAGTGAGACAGCAATGCTATAGTGGTCTTCACTACAATCTCAAGGGTCAAAAATGGACACTTAACAGGATCAAGATGATTGTGCTCAGGCCTCCGGGCTAAAGTTCACAAGCTCTAAGTGTGCATGGCCGATGACCTATCAAAGGATAGGTCAAAAGAGGAGAGCGAAACAGGAGTGGTTCATACAACAGATGCAAGCGCAGCCGGTTGAACTCCTAAAACAGGAGGGCTCAAGAAGTGGGATGCAGTTGGCAAAACATCTGGGACCGATGTGGTAGTCACCGCAGTCGATTCAGTGACGGGCTCTAGATCGACATGTCTCGACCACTACCCTAGGAAAGGAGGTAGAGATCTTTCATGATTCCCAAATCGAGACACATGGTGGGATGATGAAGCTCCCAAAGTGGGAGAAGGAGACTCTGAATAAGGGACCCTCTTCAAAACAATAACCAGAGGCTTGCGAGTCTACAGGGCCATGGCTAGTCACAAGCGATATGAATGGAGCTACGACAAAAGACAAATGCATGAGCTCTAAGAAGAACTATTGTCAAAAGTGACAAATAGTTCAGAAAAGGCAAGAGAAAACAACCACGGGAGGCCGCCCGCAACAGAGACACTCAAGCTCCTCGTTGAGGATCTCGCAACAAGCTACCTGAGAAAAACAGGCAAGAGAAATAGGCATTAGAACCTAAACAACGACACTTAGATAAATGCAAGTTATTAATGTGGTATGCAATGACACAATGTGGATGAATGTCCTAAAGTGCACTCCCTCACCATGCATGTCCCATTTGGGGTTGACCACAAGGGATGCACTCATGGGTTTGGGTTTCGACTCTGGTTAGAAAAATAAGGTTCCCATTCTAAATCCTAGTCGAAGCATAGGTAGTGAACGAGTGGTGCGTTGGTGGCCTTGTCTCCTACAGTAGCATGGAGCTGTACCCTCTACTAACACCAACACGACCTTGAACAAGGGGGGACAAACTAGCAACACGGCCTACACCAAAGCTATAGAACGGACTACCAGAATTGTCCTTCGCAAACTATATCTATACTCTGAGGAGAGGATCCATGCTTTCTAAAATGATCATTCATGCAATATGCTTTTGCATCTTTTACTTGCGTTTTATTAAACCAAGGGGATTGTGAGCATTTGTCTCTAGTTATGCCTTATTGTTTACTTATCAGAATTTGTGTGTTTTAATTTAACTAGAAAGGGAAACAAACATGTCTCTACTCTCCTAATCATGGCAAATACAAAAAGGAGAAGAAAACACACAATCATGGCATCCAACAAGCAACAAGCAAAAGGCATGAGCATGGCATGTGCTAGTGTAGTGCTTGCAAGTAAGTGAATAAAAGCAAGCATCACAACAAAAGGCATGAATTAGGTCATGTGCATGTGTGGTGGCATAGCTATGGTGTAAAAAGGCATCTATAGTCAAATATGTGCAACAAATAAAATAAGTACACAAACACAAAGTGTACGAACCAAAGACAAGCAAGAAAACAAAAACGAAAGCCAGAATCTGGTTATCCCCGGTGGCGTTGCCAGTTCCTATGACCATGCCGGTGAAACCCTGCACGACTCTCCAAGGTGCATGGAAACACATGAGGAGTCCCGATAATGTCACTGCAAAGATGGTGAATCCGAAGAAGGAGAATGGACTCGGAAACACCAAGGAAGGATAAGGAAAAGGAGTCGCCATCTAGTCTTTTAATGGAAAGACAAGGAAAACCAAACACAAAGGGAAAAAACCTAAAGAAACCAATGCAAAACAAACACATGTATGCTTCGTGCCTAATGGATGTTGTGCATAAATTAATGCTGGCCAGAGAAAGGATAAGGATTCTTGTTACGCATGGGGAAGGTGTTAGGCACCCCCATGCACCAAAAGAATTTGGTCTTTCTAGGTTTCCTGCTTGCTAATGGCCTGTTGTATGTATGCTTGTCTACTCTGAATGCACATGCCTAAGATGACTGCAAAAATATGCCAAATCAAAGAAATGAATAAAAGGGAAAGAAATCAAAAGGAAAATAATCCAAGGAACAATGTAGACATTGAAAATGCCACTTTATTGTACGCCCTTGGGCGATGAGGAAAATCATGAAAATCAGGAATACTCATAAAGCGTCACGTAAATCAACCGAAACTTGATGAATTCCAAGAAATTCAAATGGGAGAAAATAATCCTCATTTGGGTCAATGTCAGCATTGTTAAGCTTGTTAATGTACACCCTCGGGTGATGGAAAACCAAATCAAATCAAAATCGAGAAAATTGAAAGAATTCCGGGAAATAATGTGAAAACAAAATTTGAAATAAGTTGGAAATGTGTGCATGATGCAAGAAAGAAGGCATGCATGAAAAATGGTAACAAAATGTACGAAAAGAAAGCATGTGTGAAATATGTAAATTCTAGGGGCCTTTGTGCAAAAATCACATATCCTGAATAAAGGTTGAGATTCTAGGGGTAAATCAGCATAAATGCTTAGGAAAACACATTTTATGTAATATTGAAGAAGTTGGGGGTTAAATGTGCAAAAATGTGCATTTTTTGTCAAAATCAGGATTCCTAGGGTCTAATCTACAATTTTGTCAGTGAAACATGTGTTTAATGCAATTCTGAAGAAATTTAGGGTTAAATGTGCAAGATAATGGACTTATATTTGAAATCATGAAACTTCAAGGACTGTTCTGCAAATTTACACTAAAAACGTGCATTCAGTGTGAAATCAATGAAGTTAGGGTTTAAAATGCAATTTTGTACACATTTGAGTAAATATTTAAATCTTCAGGGTTTACTTTGCAATTGTGCCAGAAAATCATGCATTCAGAACAATTTCAATGAAATCCATGGTTTTCTATGCAAATTATGGACTTAAGATTAATTAAAAGTAAATCAGAGGGTTTATGTCAAAAAATAAAGCTTGGAAAACATTAATAAAAATGTTCAAGGGTCACATTACAATTCTTCAAAGTAAAGCATTATTAAAAAGGTTAAAAACTAATCCAAAAACCTAAAAGCAAAATGTAAGGACCTAGTTGCAAACAAAATAAAAGAAACAGAGTTTTCTAAAAGAAGATTTTTTTTTTATTTTTTAAAAGGACGACGACCGTTGACGACAGATCCCCACTATTGACGGCCATCTGGGATGTCTTTCCAAGTCTCCCTGATGCCTGATCTAGCATCCAAGCTCACTAGGAGCAAGAAAGAAGGAAAAGGGACACATCTAGTGGCTTAAATGAGATGTTGGATGGTTGGAGGTCGCTTCCCACCTCCCTCGCTGTCGACACGACTATGGTGACAGCGACGGCAACGAGGAAGAAAGGATCGCTGAAAGTGATGGAGTGGCGATTCTGGGATGCTAGAGGCTCGGGGTGCGGAGAGGAAGAGATTCTACCACCCATGGGCAAGAAAAGACGTCGTTCCTCACCCCTTGGATCCTGCTCACTGTCGACTCGATCATCTCTGGCGAGCTCTACTGTGGCCGTCGTTTGGGGCTAGAATTGGGGTGAGGTAGTTTTGGAGTGTAGGGGGAGAGTAAACGAAGGTTCCTTGATGCTCGGAGAGGGGCTGCAATGAGTGGAACGCTCGGTCGAACTTCACTATTCACCTTCTTCTCTAGCGACGGTGAGGGTGCGTCCGGTGAGCTCTTCCTGGTGGCTTTTGAAGGAGATGTTGTGCCATCTAGAGGGGTGGAGAAGCTAGAAGGGGCCAGGCCTAAGCGAATTAGGCATGCTAGGGAATGAATCACTCACTAGATTCGTGCCCCACCTCCTCTGCTAGAGAATTAAGTCTGGTGACCCAAAATCTGCCTGATTCCAGCCATGGAAACCACCTGGCCTTACTGGAATCGACTGGGGAAGGTAGAGGAGGATCTGGGGAACTAAATTGGAAAGAAATTGAGCTTTGATCAGGGCTTACCTGTTCTAGCAGTGATGAAGGTCACTGGAGCTCGTCGGAGCTCGCTGGTGTTGGCCTGAACCTTGATTTCTTCTCCTCTCTGATCTAGGACTCCTTTAGTGGCTCTAGTTGGGAGAAAACTCTTTGGTTGCTATCATATCAAAATTTCCATGTTTTTTATCTTCTTTTTTCCCCCCGTTTTACCCTCTTGCAATTGGGGGGATATTTATAGGCTTGCAATGGCTAGGTAGTTTGTTATAGGTTATTATGGGTGGTTGGAGGTTGTTATGGTGGAGTGGGAAGTGGTTAGGATTGTTATAGATTGTTTGAAGTTGTTATAGGTGGTTAGGTTGTTATGGTGGAGTGGGAAGTGGTTAGGGTTTGTTATAGGTTGTTATAGGTAATTAGAGGTTGTTATGTTGGAGCGGGAAGTGGTTAGGGTTGTTAGGGTTTAGGTTTAGGGTTTAAGGTTATGGATTAGGGTTTTTAAGGTTTTGGAATAGGTTTTGAATTAGTTTTTGGGTTTTGGGTTAAATTTAGGGTTTTGGATTAAGTTTAGGTTAGTTTTAGGGTTTTAGACTAGGCTTAGGGTTTTGGATTAGGTTTTGAATTAGATTAAGGGTTTCGGATTTTTATTTTTATTTTTTTTGGTCCTGGAAATTATCGAGCCCCAAGTGACCCTAGATTTTATGAATAGGGATCATAAAGATCGGAATTACAAGTAGGGAGGACATCAACCAATGCCCCATAGAGAAAAGGTACAAAAGAAGGGCCAGACTACAAAACAAGCCCACCCCCAAAACCAAAGCCGTCCAGTCCAAAGGGCCCAAGCACCCAACCATACAAGACAACGTGGGAAGACTATTTGCGTCTGATACGGAGGTAGGGCAAGCCACCTTTTCCAAGCACATTATCCCTTTGACATGTTTCGAAAGCTCAAATAAATTGCACGTTCTTTTGAACTGCTAAGAGTCAACGCCTATGTTAGC
Source organism: Posidonia australis (assembly GCA_024699735.1). Classification (NCBI taxonomy): domain Eukaryota; kingdom Viridiplantae; phylum Streptophyta; class Magnoliopsida; order Alismatales; family Posidoniaceae; genus Posidonia; species Posidonia australis. The sequence continues at coordinate 3,377 of JAMKQA010009664.1, read as the reverse complement.
TAGAAAATCCGCTAGCGCATTAGCCTCCCTGAACGTGTGAGAAATAGACCATGTTTGCTTCACGAGGTTAGTGACTCCCCTCCACTCATTTCGGAGCCTCCAGTCGAAACAACGACCCACCTGAAGCATGTTCACAAGGATCTTCGAGTCTAATTCAATAACCAGGTCAGACAGCTGAAGCCTCAGCTGCAAGGACAACGCCAAGCCATCCTTCAAAGCTTTGAATTCAGCCACCATATTAGTACATCTACCATAACAATTTGTAAATGCAGCGATGAACCTACCACAGTGATCCCTGATAACACCACCCCCCGCCCCCCCACCAAGACCTGGGTTACCTCTAGTAGCCCCATCGACATTTAATTTGAATGTGTCAATGGGAGGTTTAGTCTAGTGGACAATGGTGTGAGTAAGCTTGACAATGGTAATCCCCGAGATATTAAAAGTATGTAGAATGTGAGCTTCCTTCTCATTCATACACTTAAGGTTCTTCAGCAGAAAGCCAAAGGCTGTCGTCCATCCTCTGATGTTCAAAAGAATCTAATAGACACAAAGAACTTTGCCCCTGTATCTATTTGAACACCTGGCTTTCCATAGTTCCCAGAGCACAATAGTTGCCATTAAGCATTGGAATTTCTAAAGGAAGGACTCTTTACTCCTCATGGTAAAAAGTTTGTGTAACCATTGAGAAAAAGAGTATTCTGACAAAATGGCCAACTGAAAGCAACTAGCAAACCATTTCCAACATATGGAGGCCCATTCCCCTTCAAAGAATAGATGACAAGCATTTTCAGTTTGTTGACCGGATTTGCAACAAACAGATTTGGACGGAAGGGCAAAACCCATCTCCTAAATTTTATCATTCGTAGGAAGACTACCCCAATATAGTTTCCAAAGAAAAAAAGAAATTTTGGTTGGTAGGAAGGCATCCCAGATGGCTAAGCCCCACCAAATAGGATCTTTCTTGACCTTACACAAATCCCACGCAGACTTGACCATGAACGAGCCATCCACATTAAGATCCTAGATCATAGAGTCTTCTTCCTCATTTATATCAATCTGGAGAACCAGTATACCATATAGTATATCTCAAGGAAGCCGAAGATTAAATATAAAAGAGAAATTCTGGAAAGCCTCCTTTATAGTAAGGGTTTGGTTCTGAATATGGGTATCCGTAATCTCAGCAAGGACTCACAGATTGGACAAATTGTCAAACCAAAAGTTAACCCTTCCTTGACCAATAGACCATTGGATATGTTCCCTCATAGCAATCCAGGCCTCTTGTAATCTATTCCATCTAGCAGGACCCTTAACAAGAGAAGGTTCCTCAGCCATCTCACCATATCTCCCCCTCGTAAAAATTGCCCAAAGAGAATTACCGGTTTTCACCCTCCAAGCCAACTTCATGCGAAGAGCAAGCATAACATCCCTAATATTTCTCATCCCCAAACCACCCTCTTCAAATTTAGAACATACAGTGTTCCAAGACACCCATTGTCTCTTGTGATTGCCTTCCTGATCTCCCCAAAGGAAATTGGAAAAAATCCTATTCAGCCTATCAAGGACCACCCTAGGGATATCGAAGATGGAAAGCATGTGGATAGGAATACTAGACAACACATGTTTAATCAGAATGATTTTGCCTCCTGGGGATAAGAATTTGGCATTCCATCCCTTGACCCTCTGCACGATCTTATTCACCAATCCCTCGAAATAGATTTGTTTACTCCTGCCTTTAAATATAGGACATCCATGATAGGTAAACGGAAGGGAGCCTCTAAGGAACGTAGTTAACTATTGAATCATCTTAACTCTTGAATTATCTGAGAGACTAGGAAAAAACTTTTGGTTGGATTAATCTTCTACCCTGAAGCTATATGATACTCAAGCATGAATTCCATAATAGCCTTCACAGACTTTTTTCTCCCATTCAAGAAAACCAAGGTGTCATCTACGAAAAGGGAATGAGTGATAATAGGGCAGTCCTTGTGCACAAACTAAGGAAGAAGGCTACCAATCTCCTGCAATCTGGATATGCCTCTACTCAACACCTCCTCAGCCAATACAAAAAGAGCATGTGAGATAGGGTCACCTTGTCTCAACCCTCTAGACCCCGTGAAGAACTCCGTGGAAGAGCCATCAACAATCAGAGAATAAGAATTTGCCACCACACATTGCTTGATTACACTCAGAGTCTCCTCATCAAAGCCAAACTTACTTAGCACCCCAAATAAGAATTCCCAATTGAGCCTATCATAGGCTTTCTCCATATCAATGTTCAACACAACATTACCGCCCTCTTTACCATGGTCAATGTGTTGAATGAGTTCTTCAGTTAAGGCAATGTTTTCATGAATAAGTCTTCCACTTACAAACGCCCCTTGCCCTGGAGATATAAGCTTGGGCAGAAAAGAGTTCAACCTGTCTACCAAAATCTTCAAAATCACTTTATAGCAAACATTGCAAAGACAAATCGGTCTAAAGTCTGAAAAATCATAAACCTGGTCTTTCTTCGGAATTAATGTTAAGAAAGTGGCTTTCCAACATCTTGGAAGAGGACTCCCATTGAAGAAAGCCTGAACAGCCTCAACCAAATCTTTTCCTACAATATCCCAGCAAGAAGTGAAGAAGAATATAGTAAATCATCAGGGCCAAGTGAACTTTCAGGCTCCATAGAGAAGATGGTCATCTTTATCTCTTCACTGGAAGGAATGGATTTGAGTATCATGTTCCCCTTTGTCCTCACCGTAGGTGGAATGACTTCTAAAAGTGTTGGATTAAGAAAACATCCTTCCTCCTGAAGAAGATTCATGAAAAACATCCTCTCCATCTACAACATCTTAGGTCTATCATTGTGACATGCTTCCAGTAAGTTGGAAAAAACATTGTTTCTACGTCTATCTTGAAGAATATAATGGAAATACTTGCTATTCTTGTCTCCCACCAACAACCACTGAACTCTTGCTTTCTGTTTAAGAAAAATTTTCAACTGCCTTTCATTCTCCATATACTCTTGTCTAGTAGACATGTATTGGTCCTAGACATTCTCATCCTGTGACCGTGTCCTTTTGATCGACCGCCCGACCCGGAGGGAGGGGGAAGGGGAGGAGATCACAGCCATGCCAATAGATGGTGAAGGCGCAAGGATAAAAGAAAAGAAAAAAAAAGGAGTCGCCACCTAGTCTTTTAAGGGAAAGACGAGGAAAACCACAAAAGGATGAATGCATGGGATTCAAATGGGAAGGCAGGATGTCTGCTAACCAGATGATGGGTAAGGATTCCTATTACGCATGAGGAAGGTGTTAGGCACCCTCGTACGCCCGAGAAACTCGGTCTTTCTAGTCCAAATGCTTGCTAAAGGTTTGATGAATGTTTGC
>JAMKQA010009663.1:0-34673 GCA_024699735.1 Posidonia australis | reverse complement strand
ATCTCTTGGTTTATGTGTTGATTACTATATTATCAATTCTTATAAAGTATAATGCTATTATGAATTATTAACATGATTATCGTGAAATGATATAAGTTCGATTTTAACAATAAAATAAATTCACCCGTTAACCCTACCCAATACCCATCACCCGTTAACCCTATCTTTCACTCATAAAATGATATAAATTTAGATTTTAACAATATAAAAAAGTCACCCGTTTCACCCGTTAGCCCTACCCATCACCCGTTATTCTAATGGGTAGTGGGTAGGGTAGCGGCTAGAATTTTGTAAGACGGGTATTAACCCGACCCGTTACCCGCTAAGAAAGGACGGGTTAGGGTTAGGGTAGACCTCTAACCCGACCCAACCTGACCCATTTACAGCCCTACCCGTGGGGTCTGATCTGAGATCAGAGCACGAGAAGGCTTTGTATGCCCCCTCCGGCGGTCGACGGCGACCATCGTTTGTTTTTTTTAATTTAGAAAACAATTTAAAACGTTTTATTTGAATAAAACACAGAAACTATGTTTTCCTTGCATTTAGGTCCTTTTTGTATTACACATAGGTCCTTTTATTACAAATAGGTCCTCCATTCATTTTTCATAAATCGTTTAAATAAAGTTTTCACTGAAAATATTACATTTTCCCCCTTGAACATTTAAAATGATGTTTTCCAAGCATTAAACTTTAGCAAAAACCCTCAAGTTTTCTTTTAATGCATTTTAATTCAACATTTTTGCATAAAAGACCTTAAGCTTTCCTGAAAGTTTTTTGGATGTTCATTTTTTTGTGAATTGCATTTAAGCCCCTGTATTCTTTTGAAATCATCCAGAATGCTTATTTTGCTGGTTAAATTGCACTTTAGCCCCTATAATCTTCTAAAACTTTTCTGGAAGCATGTTTTAGTGGTTAAATTGCATTTAAACCCATGAATTTTATTGAAAACTTCTCTAAAGCATGTTTTCTCTGGGTAAATTGCATTTTAACCATCAGACTTTACTAAAATTCTTCTGGATGCTTTATTCTACTGGGCAATTTGCAGTTTAGCCCCTGTAGTTCACTGATTTTACTTTGAATGCCTGTTTTTAGGGGTTAAATGACTGTTTTGCCCCTGAAACTTTCTGGAACCTTTCTGAATCATTTTTCATGCATTTTTACCCTGAATTTCCACTGAATTGCATTAAATGCATGTTTTAGTGGTAAAATTAGATTTTAACCCCTAGGAAGCTTCATTTTGACTAGGATTGCACATATTTGCACATTTGACTCCAGATTTCTTCATAATTGCATAGAATGTGTTTTCCTATGTATTTTTGCTGATTTGGGCTTTAGAACTTTAGTTTTCATCAGAGTTTGGGTTTTTGCACAAAGACCCTGGAATTCTCACTATTTACACTCACATATGCATTTTGCACATTTTTTCACATCTTTCTGCACAAGTTTTCTTGCCTTTCCTTCCTTGCTTTGCACACACTTTTTTAGCTTATTCTGAGCTTGGTTTTCTCACTACTTCCTGGATTTTTCCCGGTTTTCGCTTTAGCTTTGTTTTGGATTTCAATCGCCCGAGGGCGTACAGTAAAAGTCTTGACAAAGCTGACATGGTCCCGAAATGTGGATTATTTTCCCCTCTTTGATTTTCTCAGATTTATTTGAATTTCCGCTTATTTGCGAGATGCTTTCCGAGAATTTCTCGATTTTCATGATTTTCCTCATCACCCATGGGCGTACAGTAAAGCGACATTCTCAATGCCTACATTTGACCCTCTGATTAACTTTTCCCTTTGTTTCATTTCTTTACTTTGATTTGGCATGTTTTCAGTCATATTTAGCGTGAGCATATAAAATAAGCAAGCATACATCCATAGACCATTGACAATAGGGAAACCTAGAAAGACCGAGTTTTCTCGAGTGCATGGGCGTGCCTAACCCCTTCCCCATGCGTAACCAGAATCCTTACCCTTTCTCTGGCTCGCATTCATTTATGCATTGTCCATTAAGCACGGAGCACACACATACATTCTGCATCTTGTTTGCTTCCCAGTTTTTTTGTGTTTTTTGGTTTTCCTCGTCTTTCCATTAAAAGACTAGGTGGAAAGTCCTTTCCTTATCCTTTTATCTTCCCTTGGTGTTTCTGGGTCTAGTCTTTTCCTCTGGATTCACCATCTTCGTCGTGACCATATCGGGTCTCCTCATGTGCTTCTACGCACCTGGTAGTAGGAGAGTCGCGTAAGGGTTCCACTGGCATGGTCACAGCCGCAAAGATGTGTGTAGAAGTCACCACGTCAGGGAGGGTGTAAAAGCCACTAGCGCCAGCAGCCCAGCCTGATCGTTTAGCGTTTGCCCTTTTTCAGCTTGTTACCCAACCTTCTAGGATGGCCCCTTGCTTAGTCCCTACTTCTTCTACCAGGTAGGAGTAGCCCTTTGCCGACATAACATCTCAACTGAAGAAGGTTAAGGCTGACATCTCTATTTGGGATCTCATCCATACTTCTTCTGAACTTCGAGAGGCCTTCCTTAAGGTCTTTCAGGCTGCTCACGTCTCTCCCACCATAGAACCATCCACTCTTGAGAATATCGTGGGCATGATTGCAGAGCTTCACGTCATTTCTTTCTCAAGCGAGGAATTGCCTCCAGCAGGAGTCAATCATAACTAGCCCCTGTTCATTACGATGCAATATCAGAGCTTCTGAATTCCCCTCACCCTGGTTGATAACGATGCGGGCCTAAGTGTCTGTCCTTTGCACACAGCAAACAAAATCATATTCAAAGCCGAGGATATCATACCAGCTACAAAGGGAATGACGACTTTTGATAACACGCATCATGACGCACTAGGGATGCTGGTTATTCCTTTCACCATAGGGCCTGTAGTCTTCGATGTCGAGTCCAATATTTTGGATCTGGAGCCCTCTTTCAATCTCTTGCTTGGGCGCCCTTGGTTGCACAAGCATCAGGTGATCCCCTCGACCTTCCATCGTATGGTTAAGTTCAGCTGGGGCAATGACGTAGTTGTTGTCATGGAGGAAGATCTTGACAAAGAATAGGCTGAGTCGGTCTCCGCTGTCTCACTCTAGACCTTTCATTTCGACCCCAAGCCATCCGATGTTATGTTCCAGGTCAACCGTTTTGAGCCAGTCAACTACATTCTAGCTCTGAGCGTGTTAGCTACTTGCTTGTTCGCAGCAATCCCCTTCAGATGATCGAAAATGTGTGTCGAAAATGGGGATACAAGAAAGGAATACCACTTGGGCGACACGGCCAAGGAATCTCTGAGCCCATCCAAGCGGAGGAAAGGTGAGAGTTCGAGGGACTGGGCTACAAGTGGTAGCCACACAAAGATGGATATTCGCGCGCTAGGAGGTACAAGAAGATTTTTATTCCGTCGGACCTCACCAATTTTGTCAGTGTAGGGATACTTGATCCCAATCAGAGCCAAGCCACTGCAGAAAAGAGCCAATGTCAGATTGTGCAGCCACTTCCTCAGCCGTCTACAGCCACATTGACAACATCAGCCACCGCCCCAACAACGAGCCCTGCAGTGATAGTCCTACAAGTAGTTGCGTTAGCGGAACAATTAGTGTAGTCAGTCAGTTACAGGCATCGCTTATAGTGGTCTCAGATCCAGTCAACAGAGGTCCATAGTCTAGGTACATCAATGGCAGAGCAAAGTGTCGTTCAATATTCGGATTGCACCTCGAAAAAGGACGAGACAGTTGGCAGGGCAATTCAATTGAATGATCAAGTCAGTAATTTAGAACTGTTGTTTCAAGAGCAGTTGTCAGTGTGGGCCGAAGATGCAATCGAGCATCAAAGGATTAGGAAAGGAAAGGCTAGGGCCTCAGAGTCAGAGTCAGCAACACCCCACCAATAGCCGAACCACTCATCCATCATGGTCCTGGCTGAGTCACAGCTAGAACCCACTAGACCATTAGAGTTAATCTCTTTAGAACCAGGAGGCGGGTCTAGATGGTACATGCAGTTGAAGCCTCACCTTAAGCAAGGTGAGCGTAAAAGAAAAAGACCCTGAGTTAAGCTCAGGAGGAATGTCGAGCGGCATCACTCCTATCAGTTAGTAGTAGGACAACCGCTAGTTAATAGCATCACTTGTACATACTACAGAAAATACAAAAAAAAAATAAAAAAACCCAGAAAACCCAAAAAAATTAGAAAACTTAAAAAATAAAAAAATAGCATCATGAGCCGAGGAAACAAATCAACCCGGTCAGTCAGCAGACTCCACTGTCAAAGAGCCAAAGGTCACGCAGTGCAGATACAAGAACACCAAAGTCAATGTGACCATTATGAAGAATCGTCAGGGGCAGAAATCAGAGCACATCCTCTCCTTTGATGTCATCGACCCAACCTTCAAAGAGGAAATCATATAAAAGCTCATCGCTTATGAGGAAGAGGATGATGACATGGATGAAAATAGTGAGACACCCGAATTCCAGTCCTATGACAATGATCCAGAGGGGCCAAATATGCATGTCGAGGAGGAAACTGAACAGGTCAACATTGGTATGCTAGAAGATGTCAAGGAGGTACTTATCAGTACTAAGCTATCACCACAGGCTAGGGCAGATTTCATAGCATTTCTGAAAGAATACACAGATATCTTCGCTTGGAGTTACGACAATATGGTCGGCCTAGATGTCGAAGTGGTGGTGCACACATTACCCCTGAAGCCTAACGAGAGGCCAGTCAAGCAAAAACTCAGGAGATGGCGACCTCAATGGATCTTGAAGCTCAAAGAAGAAATCATGAAGCAACACAAGGTGAACTTCCTTAAGGTGGTGTTGTACCTAGAATGGTTAGCAAATGTTGTCCCAGTGCCAAAGAAAGATGGGAAGGTCTGTATGTGCATCGACTACATAGACCTCAACAAGGCGAGCCCCAAAGACGATTTCCCACTTCTTCGCATAGATGTCTTAGTGGACAACACAGTCGGACAAAAAATGTTATCATTTATGGATGGTTTCTTGGGATACAACCAGATCAGGATGGCCGAGGAGGATATGGGGAAGACATCCTTCATCACCCCTAGGAAGTTTTCTGCTATCGTGTAACGCCATTTAGGCTCAAGAATGCCAGTGCTATTTATCAAAGAGCAATGATCGCACTTTTCCATGATCTCATGCATCAGAAAATAGAAGTCTATGTAGACGATATGATTGCCAAGTCCAAAGAGCTTGAGGAACACCTAGTCTATTTGAGAAAGCTGTTCGACACCTTAGAAAGTACAAACTCCGTCTTAACCCCAACAAATGCATATTCAGGGTGTCTTTCGGTAAACTTCTGGGATACATCATCAGTCAAAGGAGAATCGAGGTTGACCCTAGTAAAGCAAGAGCCATCTTTGATATGCCTCCCCCTACATCTGAGAAGGAAGTTTGGAGCTTATTGGGCCGATTACAGTATATCAATCGATTCATCATGCAACTTACCTCCATTTGTGAGCCTATCTTCAAGTTATTAAGAAAGAACGTGCAGGTCCATTGGAATGAGGAATGTCAAGCTGCATTCGACAAAATCAAGTAGCTCCTTACAAAACCTCCCGTCTTAGTTCCACCCACACTAGGACGACCCCTATTGCTATATCTTTCCACCACCTAACACTCCATGGGTGCAGTCCTTGGGCAGCACGATGAGACAGGACGTAGGGAGAGAACCATCTACTACCTGAGCAAGAAGTTCAATGATTGTGAAGCCAGGTACAGTCCCATTGAGAAGATCTGCTTATCTCTTGTCTGGGCCACCCAACGCCTCAGTTACTATATGATGGCGTATCCGGTCCTTCTCTTATGCCGACATGACCCCATGAAGTAATTGTTCCAAATGCCGACATTAGTGGGATAATGCGTAAAATGACAGGTGATGCTATCTCAGTACGACATTACATTTGTCACGCAGAAATCTATGAAAGGGCAAGCAGTAGCAGACCACCTAGTCGACTTACCACTGTTAGAATACGAGCCTTTGTAACGCAGTTCCTGGATGAAGACATCCTATTCGCCATGAAAGATACAAATTTTGATGAGCCCGAAGATAGGTCCCAGTAGCATCTATACTTTGATGGAGCAGTCAACAAGAGGGGTAGAGGAATCGACGCGGTATTGTCGACACCACAGGGACAGATGACCTCCTTCTCTAGAAAGCTCAATTTCGAGTGCACCAACAATGAAGCCGAGTACGAGTCATACATCATGGGACTGCAAATCGCATTAGAACATGGCGCACGAAAGCTACAAGTGCATGGGGATGCCATGTTAGTCATATCCTAGATCAATGGTGACTGGAAAACCAAAGATCCAAAGCTCATGCCATATCACGAGAACCTCCTACAGCTCGTCAAGGAGTTCGAGGAAGTGCACTTTTCCTTCATGAATAGAGCTAAAAATTCTTATGCAGATGCACTGGCAACCCTTGCCTCCTGGCTCTCAATACATAAAGAGCGTACAGTTGACGTATCAGTCACCCAAGCAGGGTAGCCCGTCCATTGCATGAGCATAGCGGAAGTGGACCCGTCAGCAGAGCTTCTTTGGTATCACGACATCAAAACCTTCTTAGAATCAGGAAATCTCCCAATCGGCACATCGACAACAAATAAGAAAACCATGGCGCACCTGGCGTCAAGATACGTGTTGGGTAGAGGGCATTTGTACAAAAGATCATATAATCAGATGCTTTTGCGATGTGTTGACAAGAAAGAGGTCGATACCTTGATGCTTCAAATCCACATCGGGTCATGTGGCCCTCACATGAATGGAATATTGTTAGCCAAGAAGATCATGTTACAAGGCTACTTTTGGTCGACCATGGAAGCTGATTGTCGATTTGTGCGTAAGTGCCACAACTGCCAGATTCACTGGAACTTCATACATGCTCCCCCTCAGCAGCTGTACAACATGTCTTTGAAGTGGCCTTTCTCTACTTGGGGAATAGACCTCATTGGAGCCATCCATATGGCATTATCCAATGGCCACAGCTACATCCTGGTGGCCATAGATTACTTTACCAAATGGGTGGAAGTGGCCTCTTACAAGACCGTCATAGTTGTAGCCACAGAAAAGTTCATCAAGAACAAAATCATAGCTTGGTATGGGGTGCCACACTCCATTAACTCAAACAATGGCAAGGATTTCATAGCTCTGAGGTTGGAAAATTATCTGCAGAGCCTTAAGATCAAACATCACATATCCTCTCCATACCGCCCATAGATGAATCGTGTTGTGGAGTCAACAAACAAGAACCTAATCAAGATCCTAAAGAAGAGCGCTGAGACGCATAAGGATTGGCATGAAAAGCTTCCCTATGCGCTATGGGCCTACAGAACTTTGGTCCAGACATCAACAGGAGTAACACCTTACTCATTGGTGTATGGCATGGAAGCGGTCCTACCAGATGAAGTAGAGATTCCATCACTCATAATCTTGAGGAAGGCTGAGCTAGAAGAAGCTGAATGGGTCGAGAACAGATGCATCCAATTGAATTTGATTGACGAGCGTAGACTACAACCATGCACAATGCCAGCTGCTACCAAGGGAGAATGGCAAGATCATATCAGAAAAGAGTCCGACCTAGGAGCTTCACACCTGGCGATCTGGTTCTATGGGCCATACATCTCCTTGATGGTTGAGGCAAATTCTGACCTAACTAGCATGGTCCCTATATCATCAAGCAAGTATATTCGGGAGGCATAGCAATCCTCGAAGACATGGACAATGTCGAGTTATTCGAGCTAGTCAACGCATGTTATCTGAAAAAGTACTACCAATGAGCGAAAGACATGTATCCTCGTCTTGCAAAGTATCCTTTCGTACATCATGCATCATCCACCACTCTATCATGCATATATATTTCTAAAATGAAAGGCAATCTAGGCACATCTAATCCACAACATTTATTTTTTTGCTTTCGTGCACATCAATAACCTAAGCATATCAATAACTGCATACATCTACACATAAGTGCATCAATATCATATCCTGATGACAAAAATCGAAATAGCTAGCCTACTTGAGAAGGGTCTATACCTCTTTAGTTGATACTACCTGTGACCATGCCAACCCAGGGGTCCCGCGCGGAGTCGTGCCAGAGGAAGGAGATCATAGCCATGCTAAGATGGCGAATGCGCAAGATAAGATAAGATGAAAAAGAAAAGGAGTCGCCTCCTAGTCTTTTAAGGGAAAGACGAGGAAAACAACAAACAAATCACAAAGGATTGAATGCATGAGATGCAAATGTGAAGGCCTGGTGTCTGCTAACCAGAGGATGGGTAAGGATTCCTATTACGCAGGGGGAAGGTGTTAGGCACCCTCGTACGCCCAAGAAACTCGGTCTTTCTAGTCTAATCAGTTGCTAGAGGCTAAATGAATGTTTGCTAAGCCTAGATCATGCTCTAATCATGCAAATATGCAAAGCTATTATCGGTCGACCATAGAGGCGGTGGGAGGCTTGAGGCCTCGTCGGTGATGGTGAACCCACCATCAAAGGCAGGGGGAGGTGGCACAGAGCGGCAGTCTCCCCCGACACAAGGCCTTGGAAGCTACAAATGGGCTGGACGGAACTAAAGAGAATGATTAATAGTTAAATGAAAGGGGAGGATTACTTGGATAGGAGTCTTGGTTGTCTCCGGTGGCGGCGACGGTGCTCCGAAGGGATGCTTTGGTTGCGGTGTCAGGGCTTTTTGGGGTTACAAAAGGATGGGAGGGGGGCTCTGGAGATTGGGGGGGATGGCTAGGCTCTCTGAATGCTCTCACGGGGGGACTATCAACGACAGTGGCTCTCCTCCAGCGTTCTCTCCATTCTTCTCCTCTTCTCCTGTCCTTTCTTTTTCATTGGTGTTTTCTCAAGGTTTAAAAGGGGTGGAAGGAGCGAAGAGGATCGTGGCATCGTGGGCATCATGGCTGGCAGTTGGGGAAGGAAGGAGATGGGTGTTGTTGGCTGCAGTTGGGATCGTCGGAGATCAAGAGTTGGCCAAAATTATTTTTTCCTACCTAAGTGATTGAGGGATAATGGGTGCTGTGGACTGAATTTGGGCTTGCAAGTGGGCCTATTTTGGTTTTTTTTATTTTTAGGTTTTTGTTTTAGGTTTTGAGAATTAGGGTTTTGTTTTGTCTAGTTTTAGTTTTAGGGTTTTGGTTTTGTTTTAAGTTTTTTAATTATTTGTTTTGATGATTTTAATTAAGTTTTGATTTTGAAGTTTAATTGTTTTTAAATTAGGGTTTCTTAGGGATTTGAGTTTAATTATGTGATTTTAAGTTAGGGTCTTTTGGGTTTAATTAAATGATTTTAAATTAGGGTTTTTAGGATTTTAATTATTTTAGGATTTTTGTGATTTAATTAATTTAGGGTTTTTTTGATTTAATTAGTTGGTTTTAAATTAGGATTTTCAGGACTTTAATTATTTTAGGGGGCTTTAGGGTTTTGGATTTTAATTAGAGTTCTTAGTTTAAATTAGGTTTTTTTGGTTTTAATTAAGGGTTTTTTTAGTTTAATTAGGGCTTTTGGGTTTTAATTGGAATTTTGTGTTTAATTTAGGTTTTTTTTTATTTTAATTGGGGGTTTTTTAGTTTAATTAGGTTTTCTTTGGATTTTAATTATGGTTTTTAGTTTAATTAGGGTTTTTTGGATTTTAATTAAAATTTTGGATTTAAATTAGGGTTTTTAACTTAATTAAGTGACTTTATGGTTTTTAAGTTTAATTTAGGTTTTCCTTGAAATTAAATGGATTAAAGTGGTTTAAATGGATTTTATTTTGATTTTGACTTTAATTAGGGTTTTCACTTGATTAATTTGGATTTTAAGTGGATTTTGTTTAATTTTGGTTTTAATTAGGGTTCTACTTAATTAATTAGGGTTTTAAGTGGATTTAGGTGAATTTTGTTTAATTTTGGTTTTAATTAGGTTTTACTTAATTAATTATGGTTTTAAGTGGATTTAGGTGAATTTTGTTTAATGTTTTTTAATTAGGGTTTTTCTTAATTAATTAGGGTTTTACTTAATTAATTAGTGTTTTAAATGAATTTTGTTTGGTTTTGATTCTTAATTATTAGTTTTTGTTTTGATTAGGTTAGAGTGGGCTTGTGTGAGCTTTAGTGGGCTTGAGGGTTTAGGGTTTTGGTGGAGTTAGGGTTTAAGGGTGGTGGTTGCAACCAGAGCATCTTCTAGAGGAGCCTGCTGCCAAGTGACTGCAAAATCGGGGTGTCTACACTACCCAAACACTCTAGTGAGTGAGGGAGCCACCACCCGACCTTGGTTTGGCGAAATGTCCATACTCCCTAGGGACTTACACCTCCAGACGGAGATAAAATGTTAGGAGCGAGCATGAGTGTGAGCCAAATTAAAAAAAGAAAAACATATCCACAAGGGCACAAAAGAAATACGGAGACAGAAGTCATAGACAGAAGCCAGCCCTAAAAGAGAGAGGCAAGTAGGCCAACTCTACCCCTATCACTTACCTTGGGGTGGACTCGAAGCAAGCATCCAAAGAACCTAAATGACCAAAGGGACTAGCCACCCCTCGCATACAATTCCAGCAGCCCCCTCCAAATCCGGATGCCCATTACCCCCAAGCAAGGATTAGGGCGAGCCTACAAGCCTAAGAGGAAGAAAAGAAATGAGCCAAAAGTCAAAAAAGTAGGTTTAAGTCCCCAAGAGCTTGGCACAGAGCCTAACCTACTGAATCATCCATTTTGGAGAGTCACATATAGCCTAGAAGTCTGGGTAGTGTCTTGTGAATCGAGGCCTTCTCCTCTTCTCATAGCAGGCATCATTAGCATTCCAAATCGTGAGGGTGATATGACATAACACTATCATTCTTGCATGCATTATCGTTTGTCCACTTTGCAAGGTCTCGCTAGGTCCTAAACCAAGGGCATGCTAACTGCTCTTTGGCCAGAGATCTGGCAAAGGATACTGTACAGCAAGGGCATGTCAGCTGCCTTTGTGGTGATAGCCTTCCACGTCAACCAGGGGCATGTCAGCTGTCTTGTTGGTTGACCTTTTTTGGGACAGTATCTTCATCAAGAACATGTTGTCTACTCCATAGCTCGAATCCAGAAACGAGGACAACAACAGCTATATCCCGCTGAGATCAGAGCAAAGTTAAAATATCAATACTCCCTTAATTGACAAGCAAGAACACAGTCTATAAGCTAGTGCCATAGTCAAACTCCCAAGAAGTCAATCAGTGACACAACAATGAACCTAGAGAAGTGTCAGAAATCATCGAGCAATTCCATCTTATTCGAGGAGGAAACTATGCCCTCATGAAGCTCTCATCCAGCCATGTGGCATGTATCAGTGCACAATCTGAGCAACGGTTTACCCAAATTGACCATCATCGTCTTACAGCACCATTAGTATCAAGTGAACAGGCAAAACAGTCACTCAATGAAGCAGATAGCTACAAACAAGACCAAACCTCCCGGCTAGCAAGCAAGTTTCAAATAGCTTTTATCCTTCTTCTCGTGACTCCTCTAGTCCGGAGGAAATCCAAGTTGCTGTTTCCTTAAGTCCTAGGAACAACCTTTATCCCTTTTCTCTCAACTCCTTTGAGCTCAAAGGAGATCTGAGTCCCTGTTTCCTTGAGCCTTAGAAACAACATTTATCCCTTCCTCGTGACTCCTCCAAGTCTAGAGGAGATCCGAGTCGCTGGTTCCTTGAGTCCTAAGACCAGCCTTTATCCTTTCCTCGTGACTCCTCTTAGCCTAGAGGAGAATTGAGTCGCTGTTTCTTTGAGTTTTAGGACCAGCCTTTATCCCCTTCCTTGTGACTCCTCTAAGTTCGGAGGAGATCCGAGTCGTTGGTTCCTTGAGTCTTAGGACTAGCATTTATTCCTTTTCTCGCGACTCCTCTAAGCCTAGAGGAGATCCGAGTCGCTAGTTCCTTGAGTCCTAGGAACAACCTTTATCCCTTTTCTCGCGACTCTCCTAAGTTCAAACGAGATTCGAGTCGTTGGTTCCTTGAGTTCTAGGAACAACCTTTATCCCTTTTCTCACGACTCCTCTGAGCCCAGAGGAGATCTGAGTCGCTGGTTCCTTAAGTCCTAGGAATAGACTTTATCCCTTTTCTCGTGACCCCTCTGAGCCTAGAGGAGATCCGAGTCGCTGTTTCCTTATGTCCTAGGAACAACCTTTATCCTTTCCTCGCGACTCTTTTGAGCCTAGAGGAGATCCGAGTCACTGTTTCCTTGAGTTGTAGGAATAGCCTTTATCCTTTGCCTTGTGACTCCTTTAATTCTAGAGGAGATCCGAGTCGTTGGTTCCTTGAGTTCTAGGACCAGCCTTTATCTCCTTTCTCACGACTCATCTGAGCCCAGAGGAGATCCGTGTCGCTATTTTCTTGAGTCCTAGGACCAACCTTTATCCCCTTTCACACGACTCCTTTGAGTCCAAAGGAGATCCGTGTTGTTGTTTCCTTGAGTCCTAGGAACAACCTTTATTTCCTTCCTTGTGACTCCTTTAAGTCTAGAGGAGATCCGAGTTGCTAGTTCCTTGAGTCCTAGGACCAGCATTTATCCGTTTTCTCGCGACTCCTTTGAGCCCAAAGGAGATCCGAGTTGCTGGTTCCTTGAGTCCTAGGAACAACCTTTATCCCTTTTCTCGTGACTCCCCTGAGCCTAGAGGAGATCTAAGTCACTAATTCCTTGAGTCCTAGGAGCAACCTTTATCCCTTTTCTCACGACTCCTCTGAGCCTAGAGGAGATCCGAGTCGCTGGTCCCTTGAGTCCTAGGAATAGCCTTTATCCCTTTTCTGACGACTCCTTTGAGCCTAGAGGAGATTCGAGTCACTGGTTCCTTGAGTGCTAGGACTAGCCTTTATCCCTTTTCTTGCGACTCCTCTGAGCCTAGATGAGATCCGAGTTGCTGGTTTCTTGAGTACTAGGACCAGCCTTTATCCTTTTCTCATGACTCCTTTGAGCCAATTGGAGATCTGAGTCACTGGTTCCTTGTGTCCTAGGACCAGCATTTATTCCTTTTCTCGCGACTCCTCTAAGTCTAGAGGAGATCCGAGTTGCTGGTTCCTTGAGTCCTAAGACCAGCCTTTATCCTTTTCTCGCGACCCCTCCAAGTCCGGAGGAGATCTGAGTCGCTGTTTCCTTGAGTCCTAGGAACAACCTTTATCCTTTTCTTGTGACTCCTCTAAGCCGAGAGGAGATCCGAGTCGCTGGTTCCTTGAGTCCTAGGACCAACCTTTATTATTTTTTCTCGTGACTCCTCTAAGTCCGTAGGAGATCCGAGTTGTTGGTTCCTTGAGTCCTAAGACCAGCATTTATCCTTTTCTCTCATGGCTCCTTTAAGTATGGAGGAGATCTGAGTCACTAGTTCCTTGAATCCTAGGAACAACCGCCATCCCTTTTCCTCGTGACTCCCCTAAGACTAGAGTAGGTCCGAGCTGTTGGTTTCTTGCATCCAAGGACCAACCCTCATCCCCTGGGCTGATAACCCTAACTATCCGATGATGAGTCTATCAACTCATCATAGGGCTGAACCCTAACTATCTAGCGTCGAGTCCGTCAACTCATCACTAGGCTGGTAACTTTGCCTACCCAGGCAACGAGCACGTTAGCTTTATTTGGCAGTCTCCTTTGCGCAGTTTCAGAGTGGCCATTGACCTATTACCCAGCATTTCATAGTAGTTTATGACTTTTCTGTCTACATTGGACTATATGAAATATTGTTGTGTGGAATAAAGTGATTTGTCATTCTAAATATTTTAATAATGTTCTATAGGCTTGAATCAAGAGAAGCCGTGGCTCCCCTATTGGTCATGGGTTTCCCTACGATGGTTGTATCGATGAGTTGCTCAGATGTTCTCCAAACGTGGATTGGCAAATTAATAGACGGTGATCGTGACAAGCTGCGGGCTTGGGGTATCTTCTCAAAATTCTTAGACATTGCAAATGTGGAGGTCTCCCATTACTTTTTGTGCACAACCACCCAGTTTTGGAAGCCTACAAACCACATATTCCACTTCGAAAGAATTGAGTTGACTCCTACTTTGGAAGAGGTTTGTCAGGTGTGCTGTTTGCCGAAGTTTCTTGGGCCCACTGTATTTATGTGGTGCGACGGATACTCTTCAGTGCTGAGTGAACTGACTAGCCTGTCGACCGACGTTTGTGATCGTCAACTTATCTGTATTGATGGGCAATCTCCCATGCTACAACTGACTTACTTTGACAAGGTAGCCGAGATATGCACCTCCTTGGGTGATGAGCAGTGACTGAGATGTTTTGTTGTCCACTTTTTAGGTGACCTGGTGTTTAACCATGGTCGAACAGTCATGAACATCGAGGTTGCAGAGATTGCTTTGGTACTGATAACCCGTCAGATAGACTTAGCCCCAGTTATCCAGGTAGAGACTTACCGGGCCCTAGACTAGTCATTGCGACGGTGCCGACATTTCTATGGTTGTGGAGCTTTTGTATAGGTATGGTTGGCTGTTCATCTGGGTGTAGAGGTCTTACGCCCTCAACGGTCAGCCTTTGTATCTTATTGCCAAAGTGGTCATGCTCGCACACTCACATCAGTTCGCAAGGAGTATGAGCGATTGGAGAGTTTGACAGAAGACAAGGTGACATGGCACATCATTCCTTCGGCAACTCATAACTTTGAAGCTTTCTTCAATAATACCAACATGCAGCTTATCATCCTCCTTGGACTGACCAGTGGTGTCGAATATCATCCAATTCGTGTGATGCGGCATTTCGACTACTGACAAGATTCCTTTGCTAAAAGACCGATGCCAGCTTGCTTCTAGGAGTACCCCATGAGCTCTTACTCTATGACAAAGGAACTATCACGCCTGCTTAATGATTCCATCCGATCGAGTGATCTTACAATCATAGAAGGGAAGGGTTGTTCAGCTGATTATGAAGTCGAAGCGGAAGAAACCTGGCTGATCTGTGGAGTTGTCCTGAGTCCTACACTATTTCCCAAAACTAGAGGCTCTGAGAGGTCTAGGGATGACGCAAACTCTTGACATTTGTGTTATGCTACTTGTTCACTGCATGCTGAAAAAAGTGTAATCATTTCATTATATTTGACTACTATAATAAGTTCATTTGAACACATTTGCCAGCTTGTTTGGATGATTGTGATTGACAGGAAGTCACCAATAACATGTGCTCAATTGCTTCAAACTGTTGCCTTTTTTTGCCTATCGACATGGTGCTGGGGTCTACTTGACTAACAGACGAGAATATTGTTTTGTTGCCTAGGCCTGGACAAATGAAGCTGTCATAGGCTTCTGTACCAGGTGGGGCGGAACCCAATCTGTTTTTTTTGGACTTGCTCAAGTCGAACAAATACCATTTCTATCCTCTTTTAGGCAGGGCGAGGTCTAGATGATCTCATCCTAGATTCACTCCAGATGGACAAATCTTAGTGCCACTTACACTGCTTTACTCATCAGTCGGTTGATAACCCCAACTATCCGGCAATGAGTCCGTCAACTCACCATCGGGCTGATAACCCTAACTAACTGGCAATGAGTCCGTCAACTCATCAGCGGGCTGATAACCCAAACTATCTGGTTGACGACCATCATATTGTCAAGAGCAGGTTAATACCTTGAACTATCCGGTTGACAACTGTCACTGTTAGGAGCAGGCTGATAACCCTAACTATCCGGCAACAAGTCCGTCAACTCATCATTGGGCTGATATTCCCAAACTATCCGGTTGACATCCGTCATTAGTCTATCCTTGGTCGGCAAGTCCGATATCTTGCCATGCATCCTTTCAAGCCTAAAGGTCTGCCATTTGTCAAGTCCCCCCTGTCGTGCGACGAGCCCGATAGTCTTGTTCGGGAATCCCTTAGCACAAGTCGGGAAAT
The DNA here is from genome assembly GCA_024699735.1 of Posidonia australis. NCBI lineage: Eukaryota > Viridiplantae > Streptophyta > Magnoliopsida > Alismatales > Posidoniaceae > Posidonia > Posidonia australis. The sequence goes on along the minus strand of JAMKQA010009663.1, from coordinate 18,831 downwards.
CCCTTGCGCTCCCCTTCGTGAGCAGATGGGCTATCCACTCGTCATCAACATCGTCCTCTTGCATCACCTGGCATTAGGGTCATCCTTTGCATCAGTATCATGCATGGGCCATGAGTCATGATTTTCCGAGCCTCCACCGAATAAGTGGTTCACTGCCCCACAGTAAATACCACTCTCCCGTGGACTCAGGCTGGGTGTCTTGTCAACCCTAAGCATCGATCGCGAATTCCTCGACCTCGCTCAGGGAGGGGCGTTTGTAGACACCCTGATTTTGTAGTCACTTGACAGTAAGCTCCTCTGGAAAGATAATCTGGTTGCGACCACCAAACCTGAACCCTAACTCCACCTAAACCCTCACTCCACTAAAACCCTAAACCCACAAATCCACTCAAGCCCACACAAGCCCACTTAGACCTAATCAAAGCAAAAACCAATAATTAAGAATAAAAACCAAGCAAAATTCATTTAAAACATTTAAAATCCAAATTAATCAAATAAAAACCCCAATTAAAGCCAAAGTTAAATAAAATCCACTTAAATCCACTTAAAATCCAAATTTAATCAAGTAAAAGTCCTAATTAAAACCAAAATCAAATAAAATCTACTTAAAATCCAAATTTAATCAAGTGAAAACCCTAATTAAAATCAAATAAAATCCATTTAAATCATTTAAAATTCAAGTTAATTAAGTGAAAACCCTAATCCAAGTTAATTAAGTGAAAAACCCTAAATAAAACCTTAATCAAGTAAAACCCAATAAAATCCATTAAAAAATTAAATCTAATTAAAAAGAAACCCTAATCCAAACAAAAATCAAGCAAAAACCAATGAAATCAAAATCAAAGTCAAAACCCTAATAAAAACCAATTAAACCAAAATTTAGATTAAACCCCTAATTAAATCAAGTAAAAAACTAATTAAATCTAAATTAAAACTCAAACACAAAACTTTAATCCATTTAAATTCAGAAAAACTGTAAAATAATAAAACCCTAAAGACGCTAATTTCAAATAAATTAATTAAATCACAAAAAGCCTAAGATAATTAAAATCCTAAAACCCTAAAATAATAAAATGCTAAAAACCATAATCAATTAATTAAATCCTAAAAACCCTAAAATAATTAAAATCCTAAAAAACCCTAATTTAAAACCAATTAATTAAACCTTAAATCACAAAATCAAAAATTTAATTAAAATCACCAAACCCAATTAAAAACCTAAAACCAAAACCCTAAAGTCCCTTAAAAAATCCTAAAATACAAAAACCTAAAAAAAACAAAATCAAAAGCCCATCAACATAGGCCCATTATCTGCCCATACATATATTTCATCCATCAATCAAAGACTTTAAAAGAGGCCAAAAATAATTTTGGCCATCCTTCATCGCCGGTGACCCTGACATTTTTGGTGAAATCTCCAGCGTCAAATCCCATCAGTAGCTGTCCAGGCCTGATCTCTCGTGATCTTTGGCCATTCCCTCCTCTAGCACGCGCTTGATCCAACTGCACTCAGCCCTCGTGGGAGATGATCGATGCTGGAGAAGTCCACCACCGGTGTATAAAGACTGATCCCCGACAATTCTACTCTCTCTACTTCTAGCGTGCTTCAAACCCACAGAGGAAAACCCACAGCCAACCAACGATCCCCAAATCCTTTAGAGCACCCCACCAGTCCTTTTGTAACCCCAGAGAAGCCCTGACCGACAACTATTGGAGTTGCAGTCAAAGGAGCACCACCGTTGAGCATCGTCGGGGAGACAACGTCGCCAACCTGGTACTCCTTTTTCCCTCTCTTTCAATCTAGAGCATGCCCCTTTAAGTTTAGATAGCCTTTCTTGTGCTTTCTATTGGAGTTCACTGCCCTGCGCACCGTCGTCTCTGCCACTAGCGGTGGGTTCACCACCATCAACGAGGCCATTGGCCTTCTGGATTGGGAGGAGGCTCCTAGAGCTTCTTTTCCTTCTTCCTCCTCCTCCTCCTCCCTGAGTCCCCATCACTCAGGAGGAGATTCCATTGGTCCCCCTTTGCCCGAGGGCATCGCCATCTCTCCGTCGTCGACCCCCTCTATTGTGGAATCCACTGGGACGCTCCGATCATGTTAGCTCCAGACCACCACCTTCGGAAGCTCCCTTGTGGTCCATCGAAGACACTCCGGACCCCCTTCGACTGCCTTTGCCTCAACAGCACCGCTTCGAGCTCTCCCGCACCCATCGCCGACGCTCGGGATGGGTGGAGCTCCTTAGCTAGCCCCTATTCCTTCCATAGCTCCTAGAAGCGTCCTCGTGATGCCTCGATGCTCCTCCAACCTACGCCTCAACCTTGCCGTCTCTAGAATGCCGCCAGCTCCCTTCGTCATCGTCTTCTTCGGTGTCGACAACTGCTCGCTGGAGCCAGAGGTGGGGAGGGCATCTCAGGCCTCCCTATTTCTACCCACTACGCCGGAGAGCTCTACCGCGCCGCCCTCAAGCTTCCTCGACCGTCACCCAGCTTCCTCTGCTGCTGTGCCACCGCCGAAGACTCGTTAGAGTCCTCGCTAGAGATCGGACGTCGGTGAATATCGAAGAGGAGATTTTAGATTGGGTCCTGTAGTTTTAGGTTTTTACTTTTAGGCCCTTAGATCCTTACATTTTGGTCCTGTGTTTTTATGTTTAAGCCCTTGTAGTTTTAAATAAATTTTATTTCTTTATTTTGTTTCTGTAAGAATTGCATATAGCTCCCTTCATATTTTAATTTTCTATCTTTATTGCATTCATACATGTTTTCTCACATTTAAGTCCCTGAGATTATATTTAATTAGAAACTAAGTCCTAAACATTTGCATCATGCACCTAGAGGTTTTTAAAATGAATTTTCCCTGTGAAAGTTGCATTCTGAACCCTGAAAGACTTCATAATCACACTGACCATCGTAAAAGTTGACTTTTTATCACAATTAAGCCCTAAAATTTTGCATGCAAGTCCCTAGATTCATAGCATACAGTCATTGAGTAGAGGAAATTTGCATCCAGACCCTTAGACTAATTTAAAATGCATCATTTAGGGTTTTAATTATTTTTACACTCATTTTGACATTTTTCATTTCTTTCATTCATAATTTTGCACTAAAACATAGTTTTCATTTAAAAATCATGTTTGCATTGTAAACTGATTTTTAATTGCACATTTTAGTCACATTTGCACTTTATGTGTGAATTTTGCACATTAGACCCTAAACTCTAAGGAAATTATCAAGGTGCAATTCTCACACACCAGTGCCACATTTTCATTTAATCCATCATCTGCACACTATGATAGAAGTCACTGAATACATTTTAATCAAGGTTTTCCCTCTTTTTGTGAATTTTGCATTTTGGTCTTTGTACTTGTCCTTTATTATGTTTACATCCTCTGGTTAGTAGACATCTGACTTTCACATTTGTATCTCATGCATTCAATCTTTTGTGGTTTGTTTGTGGTTTTCGTCATCTTTTCCTTAAAAGACTAGGTGGTGACTCCATTTTTTTTCATTTTATCCTATCTTGCGCCTTCGCCATCTTGGCATGGTTGTAGCCTCGTCCCTTTGGTGTGACTCCGTGTCGGATCCCCAAGCTAGCATGGTCATTGTATATAAATAACATTATTCGAGGTGTTTTGTGTAAATTTTGCAGGAACTTGGGGACCTAGAAAGAATTTAGACAAAAAGAGGGGAAAAAGAATAAATGTGCAAGAAAAGAAGATATTTTTCATCCATGAAAAATTCTAAAGCTACGTCAAGAGATCAAAGGCTCATTTTCCATATGCATAAATTTTGAGAAGAATATCATCTAACGGATTGACCAAGTTAGAGCTTATCTAGGCTGATGCCTCCCAGTCGTCCAATTGCACAATCGACGCCTCCCAAGCGTCCATGTAAGTTATGTTTGATGCAGTCTTTAGGTGTTATGATCTTTAGTTAAAAATATCGTGTATTTGAAATTAGAATTCAAAGTTTGTATTTGAATTTGTCTTCGATGTAAGTCCTTGCAAGTCTATAAAAGGACTCCTTATGTAGATCTATGAGGGAAGCTCACACCTTCTAGGTTTAGATAGTTTCTCTGTTATTGTGGAAGACTCTTCAGCATTGTTTCAGTGTAATCTCAGTTCATTTTTCCTTTCAAATATGTCTTGCATTTTCCTCCCTTCATCTTTTTTTTTTGATGTTGTTTGTTATCATACTTAGCTAAATCTCTAACTCTAGGACAGAGATGAAGTTTATGTAGATTGAGAAGTGTGATCATGTTTTTTTCTATTTCTCTTTGTGCTTAATGTTATGATTATGTAGATTGAATGTATATTACATAAGTCACTCATGAATCGATAAACTTTAATAGACTAACATTGATATCATCTTTTTAGTCTATGCTTAGGGAAGATTTAATTGAAGATTATGTATAGAATTGTTATTTTATCATATATTATCTGATTTAGTATGGTTTGTATATTTTTAGTCCTTGACTTGATATTCTATGATGCATATATAGCATATAGGTTATGCTTGTTAGGGTAAAGTTCATTGAATCAAATTAGTTAGATCTATAGAGAAGAAGGGAATAAATATAATCATACATTCTCAATTCTATACAAATGGATTCGAAACGTTTGATATATTATAATTGATTTGATTGCATCCTTATAGTCTAGTGTTAGATTTTTCTTTTTTTTTACACATCAATTCTCTCAAACTCCTTTCAATAATTGATAGTTAATCATTGTTTTTAAAACACTTTTCTCTGTGGGATCGGCCTATATGTGCCAACGTACTACATTGGACATCGTGCACTTGTGGTTAAGTAAAACATACACATCACTAGGCATGATACCCTAGTTGTTACAGGTATTGAGGTGTTGTGGGTGTTGACAAAGCTAGGAGTAGGGTTCAAGCACCAAGTTATGATGACGAGAGGATATACCCTGTGGTTTTTCCAAGAGAGGACAGCTCATCTAAGAGTAGGGTGAGCAGGCTTTCCTGGTGTGTAGTTAGCCTTTTGAAGATCCTACAGATGGTGGAACATCGAGACGGGTAGACTCCTCTACAAGGTGGTTGTCAATAGTAGTGCAGACACCTTGTAGCTCCTCGGTGGATTGCTTGAAGCCAGTGTCAGTTGCTTAACATTGGGTAGCACGACACACTTTGTTTGACTTGTGGTTGTGGTGTTGCACCTGTGTGGCGAGGTGTTTACGCTAAAGTAGCTGTAGACACCCCGATTTTGAGGCGGCTTCTTGATGGATTTGGTGGCAATGAATTCAGATCTTGCTTTCCAAGAACCCAAACTCTTCCAAGTGCATCAAACGAACTTAGAGCCATATGTTAGACTCCAGAAGCAAATCTAACATCCTACTTAGCACATTTAACTGGTATAGCCGAATGGCACACTTTTTTAGTACATTTGGATAGCACACTTGTACAGCACATCTGATTGGAGCAGTAAGCCAACACACCTGACTAGAGCACCTAGCTGGCACACCAATGTGGAGCACCTAATAGGTGCACCTAGCTGGTGCACATAAGTGGTGCACCAGCTCGATTCCCAGGTCGTTGGCTGTTCATTTGCCTAACGAAGCTTCGGCTATTATACCCATATGTTGCTATTACTTTCCACCATAATCAACATAACAATCATTCACTTGGTCTTGAGAGGAGTCTTTTGGTTTCTTGAGTCCTTAGAACTTCCAAAACTCCCAAGATCACTCTCTATATAAGGCCTAAGGTAGCCATTGGTGAAAAAGGTTGGAAAAAGAGAGAGAGGAGGAGCCTTTGCACCTTAGCACACAAACACCCATGAGCTAGCTTCTGTCCATAGCCAAGACTTCCAACTTTGAGCAAAAAATCACTCACTTAGTATAGTGAAAAATCCATTCACCCATGCCTTCCACAAAGCCACTTCTCTTGCATTATTTGGAGGCAACTTGCGAGGAAGGAGATCTCTGTTTTCTTCAGCCACTAAAGTCATCTCAAGCCACGAGTGGAGGAGAACAAGAGCACAATAATCAAGTAAACATTCAACCCTTCATGTAGCTAGACTATATTCATGGAGCATAGGGTTTCTTTTCATGGATATGGGCTTACTTTGGGGAAATTCTTCATAATGAATATGCTGAGTTTTATATATGTTGGACCATGTTTATAGAGCATGACACTTATAGAACATGTTTTTATACAACTATGCCTATCATGCTTTATTCTTATGTTTATCTTGATGAATTGTATGTTTGATGAAATATATGCTTGCCTTTGTTGTCCTTTGATCTATTGAATCTCATGGATATGCAATATTTGGTGGAATCACTGTATGTTTTATTGATGTTTTGATAATGCAATAGGACTGATTTGATGAGTTCATGACCCCCTCTGCATGCATCCAATGTTGTTTCCTTTGGATATTTTTGGTTTTGGATTTGTGCAGTAGCTATAGCTCTATGGTTTTTTTTACCAAGAATGGAATATGTGGTCTTGTGTGAGGCTTCTTGCCCTTAAGCACAAGACCCATGTCATGGTGTCATGGATTATCATCCCTTCCTTTATGGCTTCATGGAAGAGAGGTGAACCCATATGTGTTTAGGGTTATTGGCACCTAGGATGAATTTTTGGACAATCTTTAGTATATTTACAAGATTTCATATAAGCATGGTGCATTAGTCAGTTACTGTCTACTCTGAAATTTCTGGGTTTCACTTCAGTGGCATATATCTATGGCACATATAAGTGACACACTAACCTGGCGCACTAGATAGGAGCACTATCCAGGCGCACCTGTCTAGTGCACCAGATAGGCGCACCTGCCTGTTTCAGTGCACAATTAGTAGCTTTTTGGTATATTATTTAGCATGGTTCTCGATTTGTTTTGACTCTGGTTTTTCTTGTGTGTTCTCCTAAATATACCAAGGCCATACTTGCACGATTTCATACTCATATTTGCATGATAGCCTAAGTTTTTCATGTAGCAAAGCGAGGACACTAGCTACTTAGTTTTAGTAGACCCATGACCATGTCAGTGTAATATCTTTGCACCGATACTTGGTCCACAACTTGAGTAGCATTTCAGAGTACTAGGACACACCCCACAATCTCTCTACCCATATTTAGCTTAAGGCATAACATGCATATTGCATAGCATCGCATATCACCCTTGGGTGTACTGAAACAGGCTGTAAAGCCAACATAGCGAAATAAGTGAACGAAAAGCCATGAAAGATCGACATGTCGGGCGCATGGGATGCCTAATACCTTCCCTGTGTGTAATAGGGATCCTTACCCAACTTTTTGGTTTGTGATGACCCTTTTTTTTCCATTGGCATGAATCATGCATATTTGTATAGTTTTCATTATTTTAAAAAAGTTGTCCTTGTCTCCCGTTTTTAAGTAGATTAGGTGACAACTCCTGCATTTTGTTGTTTTTTATTGCTTTTTGCCTTGACCTTTGTTAGCCCTCGCACATTTGGCCTTTCGTGCCATGCACGAGGCTGTCGCCGGCTTAGTTACAGGAACTGGCGACTCTGTTGGGGATACTAGATCCTAGCTTTCATTTTGGTTTTTTTTTCGTTTGCTTTGGCTTTTCTGCTTGTTTGCTTGTCTCCTATCCTTTGCCTTGGCTTCCCCCCTTTTTTTTGTAGCATAAGTTGTGCCTTGTTTACATTTTTTATGCATGCCTTTTGTATAATGGGTGTTTTTCTTTTACACATTTGCTATGTCACCACTTGGGCACATGACATGCGCATGCCTTTTGTTTGTTGATTGGTGTTTGCTTTGAATGTTTTCTTCCCCTATTTGCACTTGCCATGATTAGGAGATTAGAGACAAGTTTTCCACCCCTTTTGGTTAATAAAAAACACATAAAAACAAAAATGAATAAATAGGGCAAATTAGTGACAAATTGGAAACTTTCCCCAAAGGTTTAATAAATTTGTAATTAAAAGACTTAAAGCATATTTTGCATTCATCATATAGGGCATCCTTCTTCTCCTCTCTTGACTTCACCTATAGTTTGCGAAGGACATTCTTCGGTTTCTCATTCTATGGCTTTGGTGTGGGATGAGATATCAGTTTATCCACACTTGTCTAGGGTCGTGTCGGTGTTAGTAGAAGGTACAACCTACTGCTTTGGCAGAGGACGAGGCCTCAAACAAGTCACCCGTTCACTGCCTAAGCTTTGGCAAAAATTCAAAACGGGAACCTTTATTTTCTAACCTTGAGTTGGAGACCCATTTACCCCAGTGTGAGCCCGAAGGAGATGGCTTGTTAGGAAACCCTTAGATTGTGAGAGAGCGCATACTAGAAGCATTCACACATTTGCATTCATACCATCATAAACACTGCATCATCTTTTCTAACCTGATTCCTATTTTTGTGCAATCACTACTGGTCAGTGTGTGAGTTCTTCGGCCAAAGCTCAAGGTTTCCTTTCACTAATACCCAGTGCGACTCAGATTTTGACCATGTCCCTTGAGTTACTCATCACTTTTGACGATAGCTCGTCCTAGGCTTCACTCTCTTGTTCCTAGCTGCAGTCCAATCCATACCCGCTCACAATCCGCCATGGCCCAACAAACCAGTGATTTTCACCGCTTTGTTGACCAGGAGGAGGTCCCTGTTTCAGTCCCTCCATCCTTTGTGTTAGTTCCTGTTATCTCTGTTGTCTCCACCTTTGCCCTAGAATCTGGAGGACCTCCTTATACCTTGGCGGGACCTCCACCATCTTAGTATCGTGTCCCTTAGGCCACTCTACCTTTAGGCTCATCATCTTAGTCATTTGCTGCCTCTAGGGCCCCAACTGTCGAGTCTATTGCCATGACCATCCCCTAGGCTCCAGGAGTTTTCACCACTCCTTCTCAGGACTATATGTCTTCAGGCACCTAACCGACTGCGGCTGTTCCTGTAGTAGCCTTCCCTTAGTTCATACAATTGAGTTTCCTGGTTCCTAACACATCCATTCCTTTTCCAACTCCGTCTTTTGGAACTACGACTGATGATCTAGTGACCGCGCAACGGCAACAAATGTTGGCTCTCGCCCAGTAGTTGCAGGGATTAACACTTGCACTCCAACCTTTTTCAGGTTCATCCTTTTTGACTCCCGAGTTGCCTTGGCAACCAACCCTAGGACCACAAGTTTCACCCATTGCACTACCCCCACAGCTGTCGTCGTCCCTTGTTTCCTCGACGATAGGGGCGTCGACACTACCTTCTACAGCACCACCTCAGCACCTCGCACAACATGCATCTCCATTATTTGGTGGCCAGCCTTCTAGGCTGGTAGAAGCACAGCCAACCATGATCATAGTTCCCAAGGCCATTTTGGTCCAACAACTCTTGCTCCCGCATTCCTTACCTCATGTAGCACCACCCTCTACCCTTTCTTCACCTTTATATCAGACACAAACTTCATCTTTTGCACCTCAGCCCACAACACCTTTGCATGGGTACATCGGCTATCCTATCGTAGCACTAGACGGCGGAATCGTGGATCCACAGGAGCCTTTAGGGGTGACCCATATGATGTACGAGACACCTGCCTTATTTGCACAATCTACGACAGCAGTAGCTCTAGACGCTCTCCTTGTGAGGGTGAACGATTTAGAGCGAACACTTTGACAAGTGCAGGGCAGGGACTGCCGGTCTTACCAATTCCGAGACCTCTGTTATTTCCTAGAGGCGACTCTCCCTTAGAATTTTCATATTCCGGTATTTGAGAAACATAATGGTAGAGGTTGCTCGATCTCACACCTCAAAGCCTATTGTGGAACCTTGCCCAGCTTTAGGCTGATGAGAGGTTGCTTATCTGCTAGTTCCAGAAGAGTCTTACGGGGCCCACATTGAAATGGTTCACTTCCCTCGACATGGCCACCATTAAGACTTGGGATGATCTCACACTAGCGTTCCTCTAATAGTATTCCTTTAACCTGGACCTAGTCCTAAAGTGGGAGGACTTGGTCGCAGTTAAGCAGAGGCCCTAAGAAACATTTGGGGAGTATGTGGGACGATGGTTGTAGACACCCCGATTTTGAGGTGACTCATTGATAAGGCTCCAGTTGTTGCTTTGGATGTGACTGACCCTTGAACCAACCTTAAAACCATAGCAAGCCCGCAACCCAAATAGAAATCTAGACAAGTAAGGGAGAGCACTTAGCTAGCACACCTACCTGGCACACTTAGCTAGCACACTTACCTGACACACTTAGCTAGCACACCTACCTGGCACACATAGGTGGGGCACATAGGTGGTGCACATAGCTGGAGCACCAAGCTGGCGCATAGCCACTTCGCAGGCTGCGGGCTGCTGGCTTTCCACCTCCCATGGCTATTACCTCTAGCAACAAATATGCCATGGAATCTTCCAGGCTTTTCGTCTACGAGGCTCCCTGCATTCCCATGAGTTACCCATGAGAAAATCCTATATAAGGACACCCACAGGCAACCATTAGGAGGGGTTAGAATTCCTGAATTCAGCCATTTTCTATTCTGAGCAAACATCCTGCACGAGTTTCTCCTTCTTTCCAGCAGCTTATTTCCATTTCCTGAAGCACTCCCTTGCATCCTAAAGCCTCCTTGGTCCTTCCAAAGCAACAAGGATCTCTTTATCTTTGATATTTCAAGAAGGAACATCTTGAGAGGTAGGCTTTCTACCTCCTCTTTCTCCTTTAAATTTCACTTTAGAAACATGATAAAGCATGCTTGAAACCTTACATATGGTTTGATTTATTCCATGTTTTTATGAAGTTTTATGATAAACATGTTTACTCTCTTTGCAAAAAAATCGCCATGCTAATCTATACATCTGTTTCTAGTGTAAAATCTGCATGGATTATCTTCTTTACTGTTTCCTTGCACATAACATTTTGCCACGCACTTATATGTTCTTGCACATAGAAATTTGCTTATGATCATCAGTTACATACGTTCTGATTGGCGTTATCCAGATCATGTTTACTCCAAGGCATTTTGCATATTTTCGTACATGAACCCATCAACTTATTTTGGGTTTTGAATGCTTGATTTACATGATGATTCTCAATCGTGTGCATCCTCATCATATTTTCAGTTCTTAATAATGGCATGAACCCATCTGCATTAGCATGAACCACCCTACATCTCTGCTGGGGTGGATTCTGGATCAGATTGCAGTCTGATCTAGATTCCCTGGGGCGCACCACTCTGGCGCACCCCGCAGGCGCGCCAGACTGGTCAGAGAATGAAACACTCGCATTGCATCATTGTTTGCATGATTTTATCGAAGGCTTTAAGCTTATTCCTTTATGACTGATTCTCTGATGTGCCATGATGACACCTGCATGTTTTTCAGTTTTGATCGGATCGTTTTCCAACTGTTTTCTCTATTTTGATATTGAGTTCTAGGTTGAATCTGGTAGGCCGATTGCACCTTACTCCTACGTGGAGAGCCTCGTGCATCCGCCCATGATCCAGTGGCCTGACTGGATCCTACATCCTTCATCTAGTTTAAATAGGTGAGACCTTGTGTGAGGCTACTAGCCCTTGAGCACAAGGTCATTGCTACTAGCCCTGTTTTACAGAATGATTCTACTGCATACCTTTCCAGAGTGAATCCTCTGATGTTTGTTTGGTTTTGCATGGTTTTCTGTCTTTCCCTCAGCATATTAAACTGGCCCACTTAGACGCACATAGGTGGCGCACCAGATTGACGCACCAGTTTGGCGCACCAAACTGGCGCAGCGGCCTGTTTTCAGTAGCACATGGTAGGTTTTTATATGTTTTTGCTTGCTTTCTTGACCCGATTTACTTCTGGGTTTTCCTTTGGTTTTCTTCCTTGATGCATTAGGAAGGCACACCTTTGTTTTCAGTAGTTTTCTCGCATTTTAGATTGCATTAGACATGTAGTAAAGCAAGGATGATAAATCGCTCAAGATATTAGATCTTTGATCTTATTGTGCAATATTATTGCATCAACACTTGACCCGGCATACGAGCGATGTTTTTGAGCATTAGGACACACCCCTACACATCATGCACCCATATTTTAGACACCACACACATTAGCATGGCGTGGCATATCGCCCTCGGGCGTACAGCAAAGGCTGCAAAGCCGACATTTCATTAGCAATAGAGAAACCAATAGAAGACCGATTTATCAGGCGTGCGAGGGTGCCTAACACCTTCCTCGTACGTAATAGGGATCCTTACCCGCATTTCTGGTTTACGAAGACCCTTTTTTATTGTTTTGCATGATTTTCATGTGTTATATGGTTTTTCTCGTCTTCCATTTGAATAGAATAGGTGGCGACTCCTGCATTTTGCATTATTTTATTTTTGCCGTGGCTCTACCGACTTTGGCACACATGTGTATTTGTTGCCACCATCGACGGCATGGTTACAATGGCCATCCATGGCTTCGCAAGTCAAAGATAGACCCTCTGATGAGGAGTCTATTGAGATCGTGATTTGAGGGGCACAACCAGCAGTCGGGGCTCTGCTCAGCATACATCTAGTCACTACCTTTTCAACTTTGCATTGGGTGGGTGCTCGTGTGAGAGTTCTCTGTGAGGCGGTAGTTTTCCAGCACTCTCTAAATTTGCCAAGCCACTTCCTCACATAGTGGCACCAGCAACAGCGACAATAACAACAGCTTTAATGCTAATCCACGCAAGGGACGGGTGTAACCATGCTGGCGACAACCTCACGCTTGGTGTGGAAGGCCAAATGCGCGAGGGTCAGCAAAGTCACGGCAAAACAATAAAAAGCAAATGATAAAAATGCAGAAGTCGCCACCTAGTCTACTTGAAAACGAGAGACAAGGAAAACCATTTTAAAACATGTAAAACCATGCCATAAAAACCAATGGAAAGGGTCAACATGAACCAGAAAATGGGAAAGGATCCCTGTTATGCACGAGGAAGGTATTAGGCACCCTCGTGCACCCGAAAAATTGGTCTTTCATGGGCTTTCGTTTACTTATATGAAATGTTGGCCTTTCAGCCTGTTTCTGTACGCCCAAGGGCAATATACCATGCAATGCTACATGTAAGTGGTGCCTCATGCTAACATGGGTAGAGAGACTGTAGGATGTGTCCTAATGCTCAGAAAGGTCACCCGAGTGGTTGATCAAACACTGGTGCAAGGATATTGCACAGATATGATCAAAGATCTAACAACACCGAGTGACTTTCATCCTCGCTTTGCTATATGCAAAACTTAAGCTACCATGCATTAAAATGGATGAAAACAGGCTTGAGGCATCCTAATATATCAAGGAGGACACCCAAAGAAAACCAAAGGAAGATCAAATCGGAAAACATGCTAAACACCATGCCAAAAAGCCACTATGTGTAGTGGAAAACAGGCAGGTGCGCCTGTATGGTGCGCCAGACTGGTGCGCCACCTATGTGCTTTACTGATGTGTGCTAGAAAAGTGTGCCAGTGAAGTGATATAAAATCTTGTAAATTTGCAGAAAACTCATCTGAAAATGCATCATGAATATCTAACAATACCTGTCACACATGAGTGGATTTCCTTTCTTTCCACAAGATCACAAGGGAGAGAGGAAACCCATGAAAGAAAGCACAAATATGGGTCTTGTGCTCAAGGGCAATATGCCTCACACAAGATCACACCACCATACTAAATACAACCAAATGGGCTTCATCCATGCTATCCAGATCTGGATCAGGGACTGTTGCATAAGAACTTCCCAAACAGGAGTTCATGGAGGCAACTGGTTCACCAAACCACAACAACAGGCGGAATATGCTAGATGCAAAAGTCACATAAACAGTGCTATTGTAGGCTAAAATCGTGCACACAAGGACATGACATATCAGAGAGTAAACACTAGAAAAATCAAAGTCCAAAACACTTGGAAAAGCATGTAGATCATGATGCAAAGTTGGTGGCTTGCACTGTGACCAGGCTGGTGCACTAGGATGGTGCGCCAGGTTGGTGCTCTGGCTAGGTGCGCCACCCTGGTGTGCCATGTTGGTGCTCCAGTTTGGTGCACCCCAGCAATTCTGAATTAGACTACAGTCTGATTTCAGAATCTGGGCTAGATGCAAGAGATAACTTTGGTTAATTCTATCCAGATCAATTATTTAGATGCTAGAGAACTTAAATATGATAAACCATCAAGCATAAAAATCCTCTTATTATTTCTGTCCTCAAATCATGCTTATTCATGGGTTATAAGGGGCTGTAACTACTGTTTGGTAGATTTCAAGGATTGTGCAGTGATTTAATTAGCTTAACAACCATGTAGAGTTGATAAACATGTAAAAAGGATGTTTACAGTTCATTTCATAGCTAGTGGTTGCATTGGATCATGATTCATTTATTAAAATGGAAACCATACAGTGCAGAAATTATAATGAAACAGAGACATATAAACATACATGAAGGAGCATCCAAATTATCATAAAGGCTTGAAAAAGATCATTGCTATACAAATTACATATCAGTTGGTTGCATGCTCTATTCAGAGTATTATCTAAAATTAAAAGAGGTAGGTAAAGGTCTTACCTTGCCTAAGATGTCTCCTCCTTGGATCTAAGTAAAACTCCTTCTTGTTGCTTTGGATCAGTTGGGAGTGCGAGAATATACTCTGGAAAAGAGTGTAAGTTGCTGGGAATAGAAAGCTTTGCTGATAGTAGGTGGGTAGCTCAACCAAGAGATGGTAGGTAGCTCAGCCAAGAGAGGGTAGGTAGCTTAGCCAAGAGAGAAAAAAGGTTGCTAGTGGAAGTCCTTTTAAAGAGTCTCAACAAGGTAACTCCATGGGATCTAAACAGTCTCGAAAACCAATAGCTTTGCGTAGATTCGTAAGGAATATCCACAGGCAAGGGTTGCAAGCAAGGAAGATGGAAAGCCAGCAGCCAGCACCCTGAAAAGTGGTTGTGCGCCAACTTGGTGTGCCAACTTGGTGCGCCAATGTGGTGTGCCACTATGGTGTTCTTGCTTGATGCTCTAATCTAGTGCTCCACCTAGCTGCTGGACCATAGGCTTGGGGTCGGTTTGTGCGAGGATCTATGGCTAATGTCAAATAGGGTCCAAAAGTGGTTAAGCTGACCGCATCCAAAGCAACATCTTTAGAGAGTTTACCTATGAGCCACCTCAAAATCGGGGTGTCTACAACCAGATCCCTCCAAGAATGTAGTTTCTTACATCAGATCCCCTACTGCACCGACAAATGTCCATCCGCCCCCTCAACGTCAAGTAGTTTATGCACCCACACCCACACCTAAAGCACCTCATGCATCATACATTACTCCCACTGCCACTCCAGTATACCCTACCCCACCAGTTAGGATGTGCTCGCCATTGGCACATCCACAATCGAAGTGACAATGTCGTGACAGGCGCCACTACACCCCTTGGTGGAGTCATTGAGCATGGTTTTCCCAAAAGTTGCATCCCTATTGAGGTTTCCTAAAATTCTTTCGCCACCAAGTCCGCTTCCTTTATGGTATAACATAAATGCGTTTTGCAATTTCCATCGGGTCGCAGGCCACTCAATGGATAATTACCTCACATTACGGGACACTATCCAGGACTTGATTGACCAGAAGGTCATTATGATTAGCACACAGGCGGCAGGCCCAGCACCCGCATCGGTGGCCGCACAAGCACCCCCAGCACATCCCAACATTGTTAGCCAGCCTTTACCTCAGCATTCAGCCCTGGGAGCATCAGGTCCCTCGGGAGTCAATTCCATCTTTCCTCTTGATTCCATCTCATCCGCTATTGGTCCTACCAATCTTATTCATAATGTATCACTTCCTTTTTCCTATCAATTGTATCGATCTTTCCATGGTGATTTCGAGGAGTCAATTAATATGATTCACCTTACCGCCGAGCCGAAGTACACTGTGGCACCGCCTATCGTACATTCACAGCCACCTACACTAGTTTGTCTCTTGGCTTAGCCGCAATCCGGACCTTTCAGTCGCCAGCACTCTAGGACTACCAAGTTTCATATCCACCAGCTATCCCAGTAGAGTTAGTAGCCCGTCCTCCGGTTGTCATCACCCTTACTTGTGACACTCATCATGTTCCATATTGTGACCATGCCGACCTGAGGTAGTCCTTGCACTAAGCCGCGCTAGAGGGAAGGAGATCACAGCCATGCCAAGATGGCGAAGGCGCAAGGAAAGATAAAAGAAAAAGAAAAGGAGTCGCCACCTAGTCTTTTAAGGGAAAGACGAGAAAACCACAAAAAGATGAATGCCTGAGGTGCAGATGTGAAGGCTGGATGTCTGCTAACCAGATGATGGGTAAGGATTCCTATTACACACGAGGAAGGTGTTAGGCACCCTTGTACACCCGAGAAACTCGGTCTTTCTAGTCTAATTGCTTGCTAAAGGCTAGATGGATGTTTGCTAAACCTAGATCATACTCTAATCATGCTAATATGTATGCCATGACAAGATTGGATGGCTGTGCAAGATAATGTGAGAAAACTGTGAAGAAATCCACATTAATTGACAAAATCGCAAAAAATAAATGAAATGACGAGGTTTTGTTAAAGAACGCTTCTGAAAAACATAATGATATCAAAAAGATGACAAGTCAAGTCAACCCGAGTCTTCAGAATCATGAAAAAGTCGTGAAAATCAAAAAGGGGGAAAATAATCCGTGGTAGGGACAAATGTCAGTCTTCAGGCCTATTAATGTACGCCCTTGGGCGATGAAACGCAAATCAAATAAAAAATCTAAAATGTAGGATTAAAGTCAAACAAATCGGATATCGGATAAGAAACTCTGAATACAAAGTGAATCGGAAACGTGGTGAAAGTCATGAAAATCAAAAAGGGGAAAATAATCCGTAGTAGGGACAATGTCGGCCCTCAAGCCTGTTAATGTACGCCCTCAGGCAATGAAATCTAAATCAAATCAAAAATCTAAAATGTAGGATTAAAAGATGTCAAATCGGATATTGGATAAGAAATTCTGAAGACAAAGTGAAGAAAGAAACCCACGAAGGAAAGGCATGAGATGTCGGCTCGCTAAATAGGGATACAAATGTGAGGAGGAAGGATATGAAATGCATGGATAAGTGCCTAAATATGCAAAAACTCTAAAGAATAACTTAGACATGGACTATGCCAGACTGAGTGCAAAGATTGAGATGCATGCTCATGAATTGGAGGCATAGGGGTAATTTAGTCATTTCTCTGGCCATATATGATAAATGCTAGCATGGGAGTGATGCAAGGCCTAAAATGTGTCAAAATGTGTGCCAAATGTCTAGAAGATGTTATTTGCAAGAAACATGGAGGAGAAAATCAACAAAATGATGTAAAAACAATAAAGGACAAACATAGGGGCCATAATGCAAAATTCATAGAACGGAATGAAAAACTAGATGAAAAACACGTTCATGACCCCTATTCTATCATGCAAATGATGGGTCCAATGCCAATGTGGCACAGGAATGTAAAAGTTGCACTTGGATAATTTCCTGAAAGTTCAGGGTCTAAAGTGCAAAATTCACACATAAGTACAAATGTGACCAAAATGTAAGGCTAAACATCAAATCTCAGTGAAAACATGACTTTTAAATGGAATCAATGATTAAATGCAAAACATGAAATGCAATGAGTGAAAAATGCCCCAAAACATGCAAGAAAACATTTTAAACCCTAAATGATAGATTTAGAATTAATTTAAGGGTCAAAATATAAATTTTATGTTTAGAAATGATTTGATGTAACGCCCCGACCCTGGGCACGCTACAAAATCACAGTATCCCAAGCATAATTACACTAATTATAGAAACAAATATAATTGTAACTAAGGCTCACCTTCAGGATCACAATGTGCGGCTAGAAGCTCCAACTCCTGCACCGGAACTCGACTGCACACGGTCTGCACCTGAAAACCAAATTGCACACGTGAGTGACATCTAAGTCACCCACTACGCGCCCCAAACCACACAACCACAAACAAAACTCGAGAAAACCGAAAGAAACTCATTTCTTATCATTTTGCAAAACTTGGTTTTCTCCTTTTTGAAAATCATCCTTTCTTTTATTAAACAATCACTTGGGAATTCAATCCCAAAACCATATTCTTTTTCAAAAACCATATCTCGTTTCTTTTCTCGAACATCTTGGAAATTTGTTCCAAGATCACATTTTCTTTCAGAACATTCCTTTCAAAAACTTTTGGAATTCATTTTTCCAAAACATTTCCATTTTCAATACTGGAGATTTCTTCCCAAATTACACATTTCAAATCCACCTTTCTGACCATATCCAGCCTAAAACACAATGCCCCATTGGGCTCAAAATCAAATCATAAACATTGGCTGGCAACTGGTTAAAACATTATCATTTATTTTCAGGATTTTAGGACCATTCCATTAGTCCAATCCTGACCAAAACACATTCCACTTTCTTTACTGTTGTTACCTTGATCAAGGGTAACTAGGCACACAAGCAGTAGGTCCAACCCCTACCTTCCTGCACTGCCGCGATGAGATTCCCCGTGCGTGATGTCACCGCCCCGGCCAACCGGCCTCAATTTCATTTCCATAAGTGCACGGGGAAATGTCTCTGTCTGACGCCCCAGTCGGTGACCCGAACAACTAGGTCCAATGACCCAGGCTCAGCCTACACCATCAAGGCTCAAAAGCCCAGGCTCAGCCTACACCGCTACGAGCTCGGTGACCCAAACAACTAGGTACAACTACCCAGGCTCAGCCTACACCGACAGTGACCCGAACAACTAGGCTCAAAGGCCCAGGCTCAGCCTACACCGTCTCAAGCTCGGAAACCACAATCTTGTTCATAACACATTATTAGTGTTCCATTTCAAAACTCTTTCCAAATTTTCAAATACCATTTTCCATTTCATTCTTT
>JAMKQA010009662.1:0-25937 GCA_024699735.1 Posidonia australis | reverse complement strand
AAGATACCCAAGGGTGCTTCCAGTAAAGTACACATTATTCAAGATCTCTGTAGTCATGAAAAGTAAGCATGTCAGTTTTTTATCATTGTGGTGTAAGTGTTTCTTCTATTGCATTAACTGTATATTGTAACTTTATTTACAAGAGAAAGACAGTTGTGAAATATACTGGTTTTTCTCATTTGGGCTTGAATTTTGGAAACACGCATGGAACTCATCACTAGATTGAGAAAATCCTATATATGATACCAATAATGTTGCAGCCACTAAGTCACATATAAGATGCGCAGGTTTGCTACAAGAATCAATGGAGAACTGAAGACCTGATTTCAGTTCAAAATTTGTACTTAACTAAACAGAGCTACATTTTCTTTTTATGTGTTTCTTTTTAAAAATCATGAAACGTTGTTTATTATGGAACAATAATCATAAACAGAGCTACATTTGTACAAGAATCATGGAACGTTGTTTATTATGTGTTTCTTTTTAAAAATCTGCATGGTGTTCTCTTCAGTCCTTTTGTCTTCATTTTTGTGGTTTTATTTTTATTACATTGTTGATATGAAATACGTGTCTAATACAAAACTTTATTTTTTTTAAACTTTTTTATTGTTTGCGAGGACTTAGCGAGGACATTTTCCTCGCTTAGTCCTCGCAATTATTTATTTTTATTTTTTAAAAAAAAATTTTGTGATAACATAGCGTAGACATTGCGAGGAAATTACGACTAATAGCGAGGACATAACGAGGACTTTATGTCCTTGCAAAGTCCTCGTAAATTTTTTTATGATGATTTTGCTAGGAAATTTACTCGCAATTGAAATTTAACGATGATGCATATAGTGAGGACTTATTGTCCTCGCAATGTCCTCGCAAACGTCATTAGCAAGGAAATTGCGAGGACATTGGGAGTACTTAGCGAGGACATTTGTCCTCGCGATTTCCTGTTTTTCTAGTAGTGACCTCTAGATTGCCGTGTTGCAGCCTCTGGAGCTTCCTCCATCTTCGTTGATCGTCGTCGGAGTGCCTCGACGGCAAGGGAGGTGGGAGGCCCACTCTCGCCGTTAAATTCTCGATCCAAGCCGTTGGATCATCCCCTTTCTTCCTCTTCTTGCTTCCCATGGGGTCTGATCTTAAATCAGACTATGGAAAGCCTCCTACAACCCCTCCGACGGTCGTTGACGCGGAGCTCCATCGTCGGCGGCCGTCGCTGCCTTTTTTTTTTTAAATGAAAAATATTTTTCTTTTAATAAACTTCTGTAACTTTTCATTTGTTACATTTGGGTCCTTTTTTTTATTACATTAGGTCCTTTTCTTACATTTAGATCCCTGATCATTTTTCTTAAATCAATTGAATAAAGTTTTAACTGAAAATATTGCATTATGCCCCCTGAGTATTCAAAATAATGTTTTTTAGGTTTAAAAGTTTAATAAAAACTCCCTAGAGCTTCTTTTCATGCATTTGAATCCAATATTTTTGCATAAAGAACCTTGAGCTTTTCTGAAACTCTTCTGAATGAATAATTCTTTGGTTAAATTGCATTTAAACCCCTGATCTTCATCAAAATAACATAAAATGCATATTTCTCTGTCAGAATTGCACTTAAACCCTTGATTTTTTTCAGGAACTTTTCTGAAGGCATATTTCCTTGGTTAATTTGCATTTTAACCCCTGAACTCTTTTAGAATTATTCTGAATGCATATTTCTCTGGTTAAATTGCATTTTAGCCCCTAAACTTTACTGATTTCACATTGAATTCTTGTTTTTTAGGGTAAAGTTACTGAATTACCCCTGAAACTTTCATGGATCCTTTTATTGCATATTTTACCCTGAATTTTCACTGAATTGCATTAAATGCATGTTTTAGTGGCATATTTGCATTTTAACTCCTAGGAACCTTCAATTTGACTTGGAATGCATAGTTTTGCACATTTGACTCCAGGTTTCTCCAGAATTACATGAAAAGTGTTTTTCCAAGTATTTTTGATGATTTAGATTCAGAATTTCAATTTTCATGCAGAACTTAGGTTTTTTGCACAAAAGCCCCTGGAAATTTCATTATTACACTCACACTGGCATTTTGCATGTTTTGCCGCATCTTTTCATACAAGGTTTCTCGCATTTACTTCCTTACATTGTGCACGCATTCCTAGCTCAGTTCAAGTTTGGTTTTCTCATCGTTTTCTGGATTTTTTCTGATTTCCCCGTCTTTTGACTTGATTTGGGTTTCCATCGTCCGAGGGCGTACATTAAAAGGCTTAACAAAGCCGACATTGTCTCGGAAAGCGGATTATTTTTCCAATTTGATTTTCTCATATTTATCCAAATTTTCGTTAATTTGCGAGACGCTTTCCGAAAATTTCTCGATTTTTACAATTTTCCTCATCGCCCACGAGCGTACAGTAAAGCGGCATTCTCAATGCCTACATTTGACCCTCGGAGTAACTTTTTTCCTTTTATTCATTTCTTCTCATTGATTTGGCATGTTTTCAAGTCATCTTTAACATGAATATTTAGAATAAGCAAGCACACATTTAATAGACCATTGACAACTAGGAAACCTAGAAAGATCGAGTTTTCTCGGTTGCATGGGGGTGCCTAACCCCTTCCCCATGCGTAACCAGAATCCTTACCCTTTCTTTGACCCACATGCATTTGAGCATTATATCCATTAGGCACGGAGCACACATGTTTTCTGCATCCCGTTTGCTTCTTGGTTTTCTTGTGTGTTTGATTTTCCTCATCTTTCCATTAAAAAACTAGGTGGCGACTCCTTTCCTTATCCTTTCTCATCTTTCCTTGGTGTCTCCGAGTCTAGTCTTCTTGTCCGGATTCACCATCTTCGCCATGACCATATCGGGTCTCCTCAAGTGCCTCCGTGCACCCGGTAGAGGAGAGTAGAGGAGAGCCGTGCAGGGTTCCACCGGCATGGTCACACGTTCTTAATTAGGTCACTACATCAAGATGGAAAGCTAACTTAACTGGCCTTTTTCCAACCTCTACTACAAATGACTCAGAGATAAAAGAAAATGAACTTCTTGAGTCGAATAACACTTTAGCCATTCGATCGGCCACCAGAAAAGAATCTAATATTAACATATCATAACCACAAACCATAAATATTATTTGAAAATAGTATTTGATATATTACTACATAAAAGATCCATATTACATATTTATCACTGCTTCTTACTCTCTACAATGTTCCCTCAAGGACTGACATTAGGAGTAGATATAGCAAATACTCGCCCTTTGGTGGTTGGCGAAGTGCATCTCAGTTGGCTTCGGAAGTTCAGGGCAGCTTCGCTATATATGTCCAACTTTCTCGTAATGTAGCATACTATACTGTCCAGACTTCATTGTCAACATGTGCACTATGTCGCTACGTGCCTCGTCTTTCCATAGAAGTAACAAGATCTTCCTTTTGAGCCACTATTCGAACCAGTTTGGTTGTATCCAATACTCCCTCTCCTAGCAATACTACGTGCTTCCTCAACAGTTGAATCAGAGCGCTCCTTCCCTTTCTTTCCAGAGCTCTTAGAAATCCTGGAGCTCGACACTCCAGAAGTAGAAGGTCGCAGAGTGAACATCTTTCCCTTTCCCTTGGGATGGTCTTCCATGAACAGCCTTCGCTCGTTCTCGTATCGGCTACCAAGTCCACTACATCTACCAAGGTTTGGCACTGGTAGCCTAAAACCTTCAACTTGAGTACTGGGTTCAATCCTTCCACGAACCTATTGGCTCTACGTTTCTCTGTGTCAAATGTCTGTGCAAATTATTCCAACCGGGTGAAGGTCGCCTCGTATTCTGCCATTGTCATACCACCTTGCTTCAGATTCTAAAACTTCCTATCTAGTCTATCTTTCTCATGTTTTGGGAAGTAATTTTCATAGAACACGTCTCGGGAGTCTTCCTAAGAGATCATCAATCGGTCAAAATTTGGGAACTTCATGCAACATGTGGCCCTCCACCACTGGTCAACGTTGCTCTTGAATTAAAAGGTAGCTAACTGAATCCATTTCTCTATTGGGCATTCCATGCCCTCCAGGATCTTTTACACCTCTAGCAACTACATCTCACACTCCTCTGGTTTGCCTTAACCATCAAAGGTTGGCATACTCAATTGGCAAAATTGCTTGAGCCATGGATCCCCCCATAGTTTCGTTTGTGTTGCCTTCCTCGAGGGACTAAACAATCCCCCACATCATATCACTTAGTTCTTGCTGCATACGTCTCCATCCACCTTCTTCTTTCACACTAGAGCTGGATGTTAGAGTCCTACCCTTGCCTTTGCCTCTAAGCGGCATCTTGCTGCCACTACAAAATACATAATGGGTTAGGTGTAAGTGCTTCACTTGTATAATCTTATGGAACCACTAGACCGAACACTACTAAGCTGGTGCACTTAGTGTAACCTAGACTTTGATACCACACTGTAACACCCCACTACATCACAAACTAGTATCAACACTATCCAGATAATTAATTAATTAACTAACTATGAAAACTAAAATTAACAATGGAAATTAAACTAAATAAACTACCACTACCCAGAACTCTGTGTGCGACTAAGTGGCTCCTGATAATATGCACTAGGACTAGACGACACCTCTTAATCTGTACCCAGAAACAAAATGCGTGAGTGACATTAATGTCATCAGTACTTGCCCACCAAAAACCACGACGAAAACCACGAAAACTCACAAATCATAATTACCAAAACTAGGTTAGAAGGATTTCCAAAACTGTAAACTTAGTCACAATTATCTAGAAGTTCACTTTGCAAACCATGTCTTTTCAAATCATAATCATTTCTCTCTAAAATCACATGCACTTTATAAACCATTTCATACATTCAAATCCTCGTCTGAAACCATCTCAGAAAGACCACACACAATATGAGCAAAATCTGTCGTGTCACCTTAATCACAGGCGACCGATTGGTCATAAGTAGTTGTTGAAGACTCCAGCTTCTCTCAGCTATATTGCCACGGTGAACCACCTTGTATAGGAGTTTAATCGCCTCCGCTGTAGCCTCACTATATCATATCATATTTCATACACACAGGGTGCATCCTTTCGACGCTCCTTGGTGCCCAAGCAACTGGAAACTTGAACCCTAGATCCAATTAGCACTGGCACTAATGGTAAGCCGGGTCCTCCACGCTTGGGCCCTATATTACTATTATAACGGTCACAAGGCTTCATCCTCGAATCCCATGCTCAAAACCCATGGAAAGCATTTTCAAACATGTGCATTTCCTTTTCAAAATCATTTTTCAAAACATTTTTCATTACTAGAATTTATCATTAGGAATCAAACCCATAATTAAACACAATTAATTTTCTTACTGATATTAGTCTGTCAAAATCGTGGTATTGACACATTGTACCACCCCATGGGACCTATACGTGGGCCGAAGCCACAAGTAACGTTTTATAGACCAACTAGAAGCCTAGAAAACCTATTGTCGGAAATCGCCTGAGATGGAAGCCTCGGGTGGACCCATCACCGACACTTTAAAAATTGCACATACTATATGGAATTGAAGGGCTCTTAGTCTTCTACCATTTAGGATAAAAATCACTAAAAATGAATTTGTATAACTCAATATATAAAAATTTAAAGCCAATAAACTCATTGAAAACTATTGTAACAAGTCTCTATGAAAATCACTGAAATCTATTGATAATTCATCCAAAAATTCCAAAATTGCAACCATACATCAAAGATGATCTAAACTATGTATTTATCACTATTTGAATCAAAATTAGAGGAGGAAAAAGGGAGATGGACGCGTACAATGATTGTTGGCGATCCTTCGTTATTTTCCAGCGAGCTCCTCTCTCTTTTCTCCTCCTCCGGCTCCTAAAACCTCGGCCCTCTCTTTCCCTCTCTGGTTTCTCTTTCTCTCTTTCTCTCTTTCTCTCCCTGGTTCCCTCTCTCTCTTTCTAGCTCTTGCCTCGAGTCTAGACCCTTCTCTCCTCTTTTATTTTCTTTGCCACTGTCGTCTGCCATTGACAATCGCCTTAAACTTTGGGTTGACTAGTGGCAAGATAAGGGGAATTGCAACACTGTTTGTTAGGACATGGGAAGCACAATACAGGTGGCAATTCACTATGCACTACTGTGTTTGTTTGGCATTTTCTCTGTTCCAGGCCCATAAGCACAAGTATCATAAGGTGCCAAAATATCACACAATACAGGGAACCAGAGAAGAATGAAATCACAGTAGAGAATGAAATCATCTTTAATGCATCATCATATAACCAGATCATCCAAATTACAAATACATGATCGACATTCATTTTGGATTTCTGATTTGACCAAAATGCGACACTAGGGCGAGAGCCCAATCCGTGATACTGGTCCGCGAGTCATACCCGCAACTGTCCTATATTGGTGTATAAATATTACACTTTATTTGTACAAAAAAACACTAACAAAGTCCAATGAGATAGTCAAATTTAGGTGTAGACTATAGATAAAAGATAATGTCTAAAAATAATATTTTTTATTCATCTTAAATTTAATTTATTGCCAAAAAACTCAAGATTATGGTTAGCCTTTTGTACAAAAAGTGAGAATAAAGGTCATATTATTGTGCTGTTTCTTTCTCTCGTTCATCTTTATTAACTATTTTTATCCTCTTTACATTTTAAATCCAAATTTGTTTTTGAGCAATATTAGATATACATGTTAGCTCTTGAATGAGTGTTCCCTCTATACATGTTACACAAAAAAACTGATTATTATTTTTATTTCATAACAACTATTTTATAGATGTTAAAGTTGTTATCTTTCTAGAACAATAATTTTTTCATACGCTTGTATCAAATGAAGAATCAATCTAATTGTTAACTCTAAATTGAAAAGGTTTTAAGAGAAGAACTCGGCGTGGCCATGTACAAAAGGAAAAAAGGAAGCATTATGTTAAAAGTAACCTTTTTATGTAGAATAAGGAAGATATTGTTGTATATATATTTTTGTTACTTTGTTGTTGTTTTGAATTTTTGCATCTTAGTAGATTTTCGAAATTTAGATTTGTGGACCTTTGATTATATCTTCGTTAAATTTAAAATTTTTTATAGTTGTTTTTTAATAATTTCTTTTTTTACCGATCATCATATTAGTCATTCTTTGAATTTCGACATCATCATTTTTTTTCCAAAGAAACTCATGTAAAAAAAATTATCTCACAACTGAGCATACTGATGATTAGTGTTATATTGGATTGCAGTGAAATGATGTCCAGACATGTAACCTGTTGGATAAACTCTATTTCTCAACGGGTGTATGAATCTTTGGAAACAAAATAACTCAATGTGCTGCAAGCATATATTCGGAAAATTTTGCATGGATATTCAGCTGTTCCCTTTTCATCAAAGTAATTACAAATTCTCACAGAATCCAGTAGTGAGAATACCAATGAATCACAAATACAAACACAGAATCTAATACAGAATCCCGTTACATAGCCATGCAGAAACCAGTTCATGTACATGTTTCTTCAAGCCACTTATTTAGATCACTAATACAAACACACCAAAACCAGCAATTGCAACTGACAGAAGAGAACGTGAGAGGGTAAAAAGAAAAAGAACAACTGAAATATTTTAAAAAAAAAGAGAAGAAAACCAAAATCCAAATTATTTTAAACTCCACTCCAGAAAAATTTATCCTAATTAGCAAGAAACATCCTTGGCAAGTCGATGTAATCGTTGATATGTGAGACCTGTCATAGAAATATACATTCAAACTTTAGATAAACATTGTATTCTTAACTTTCAAATCAGTCACAGCATGTGAACATACCATACAAGGATATAGAGATACTTACCTAGTCTAAAGTTGATCAACGTCATATTAGCCTTCGGTTATTTCTTATGAAAATCCTAAGAGACTACCAAGTTCAATCCCATAACTCAAGTACTGTCTCTTCCAACATCTCTTTTAAGATTTCATCTCCAACATCGGCCTCAATGTTCTCTGATCCATGCCGAAGGTGCATCCAAGTACCAGTGTCCATGTCCTTTTCGATAATGTGACGAAGTGTACGTGGAATTTCCGTAGCAAAGTCACAGCTTGTTCCTCTCAACACTTTTAGGATAAGGTTCTCTTTCGAAGGAAATGGACGAATACTGGGTCTAGTGGAAGATAACCACGGCATGCAGCTGAAGTATTTTTCATGGATGTTTTCAAGAACTTCGCTGATGCAATCGAAGAGAAGGTGTAGATCATCTGGAATTTCTCCTGTTGAGGTCTCTACCATATCATAGAGCGAAGGATCAAGCAGCTGCTCTGAGAACTGCAACCTCTCCCAAGTTCCATAGCTGCTTAAATCGGATGCTTCTAATAGGCAGGTTATGTACTCATGCTTGAATTCTTCCCGTTCCATGCAGGTCCTTTGCTTGGCTTCAGGATTCGAACTTCTCACTACTACATCAAAATTGTCATATTCTTCAAAATGCAATTCTCTTGGTGATATTGGGAGTCCAGCTGCACATAATGAAATGTTATTGGTACTGTAGTTTGAACACATAAAAATGAATAACAGGAATATGTATATGTGAACTTATTCCTATGACGTTGAATTTCATACCGTGCTCTGTGGTTCTCCCAGGACTGGTGATGTCATCTAAAAATGGTGGTTCTAAGACAGAAATTGGACTAGGCCTCTCCTGCTTCTCAAGAATGCTCTCAGGAGATTCTGAGTTCTGGACATGCAAGACACCAAGAGGAACTGAAGGTATCATTGACATCAGCTTCTTGGCAGGAAAGTCCTAGGGAATTCATGGTATTAGTCTACTAAAGATTAATTATGAATCTAATTAATATAGTATTTCACATTTTATCAAAGCACATGGCCTACCAATCCTGGCTGCAAAGGAGATCCATCATGTTCACATCCTTCAGCTACATCGGCCGGTATGTTTCTATTGAATTCAGTTGAGTTTTTCTCTTTGATGGATTCAGAATCTCCTATATCCATGACCTTCACAACTCCTGAATAGTTTTCCAGATTTGGGAACACTCCTCGTAAGTATTTATGAAATTGCCTCAGAAGTTTCCCATTGCTTTTCCACTAAAAAAAAAAAAGGAAAAAGGGAGAATCTCTTCTATTAACTTATTAATACTGAAAAGCTCACCTTTTGGACTCGAGGCTTCTGTAGTGGACGAACAATCCTCTATTTGGGAGTTGAGAGGATCTGGGCTCAAGTCAAGCTCCTCGACTTCAGTGCCTGAGCTATTAGACGTGCATGGTGAGCTCTCTGCATCATATGTCAATGTGCTGCACTGGCTTGTATCAATTTGTCGGCTGGGACTCTGGTGAGGAGAAGACGACGTCTGCCAAAGTGGCAGCTGTAGCTCCTTGTCTCTTCCAGGACTATACCTGGGACTGGATATTTCTCCAACAGGAGAATCCTCCCGTGTTTGTTCTTCAATCAGTACATCTGAATCAAGTTCCTGCAGAGCATCATTTGAAGTTCTACTTGTGCATGCTGCACTCTCCAAATTATGTGTTGGAATGCCATGTTGGTCTGCATCAATATGTTCACTGAGACTCCAGAAAGGAGAATACCTCATATTTCGAGGTGATAAACCTGACTCCTGGCACCTCCTAGGACTGCATCTAGGAGATGACACATTATAATCTGGCAGAAAAAGTACCTTCTCTAAAGATTCCGAGACATGTGTGGCAGGCAAACGTTCACCATTAGACCCACAATCTAGCATCTCAAGAAGATGTTCCTTGGCCTCCCTCTGAAAGTCAGATTCCCTAACTGACTGACATGGTGTTCCTACATTTGGGCTTCTGCAATCATTGGTTATGAGAGGAGAATTTTCGACTTTACTTGTTCTTGGATAATCCTTTGGCTTGATTATCTTTTCTCTTCTCTTGCCCCCAATTGCTGATTGATAAACTTGTTCATTGGTGCAAGAACTTTGATTTGTTATTACAAACCTAGATGGACTTCCGTGCAGTACTTCATCTGTTGATTTTAAATGTTGATCCCTCTTGTGCTCTCCGATAGCATGCCTCAATCTCCTTTTGATTTCTCGAAAAGTAAAACCAAATGCTGCTGTTTCATTTTGCATACTCGCTCTTAAGTTCTGAGGAGATCGAGGTGAGGAGCCAGGACTGCTAGTATTCTTTGCTGTGACAGGCTTCAGAAGTACTATCCTCTTCAACGGCTGAGAGCTTTGAATATCATCTGATTGTTTCTCATCCTGTGACTTGTTCTTTTTCCTGAAAATATTCTTTATATTCGGTTTGCGGCTTGCAGTTTCCCCATGTTGCTCCAAACCACTGGATTTCGTAAGCTCTGCTTCCAACAACTTGCATGGTCCTGATGAATGTTGTTTCTCCGCACGAGAGTTTAGATGATCTTCTATGTGTTTGACCGGGAGGGAGTTTGGCTCCTGAAGAACTTTTAGAAACGTATCCTTGTCTGACCCCAATATCCCCAATGCTTCCATGAACTCTTCTGATTGATGGAGTGTTCCATTATGGGAGGCATTCAAAAATCTATAGAATGGCTTCTGAACTTCATCATGTGTTTTCTGAAGTAAAATATGATTCTGAGCTAAATCAATATTTTTGCGATCTGCACTAATGTTTTGGTCTCTGTACTTGTTGTCGAAGAAGTCGTGTAGCAGCACACCTGTATTGAGGTTATTAGGATAATTTCCCACTAGTTGAGGTTGGCCAGATACCAAGTTAGTCGAGACTCTCGAATCACTGGAATGCACATCACTAATACAGATTCGTCTATGATCCTCTGTGGCACTTCCTGAGATGTGATGGGCTCCATAATCTGAATCAGACTTACTTGGCTCAGCACAAGTAATATGCTTGTGTGGGTGGACAATGGACATCTCCTTTTTCATGAGCATTTTGACACTTGTTGTACTCAGGTTGCTGCTATATCCTGCTCCATTTTCACCAGCACACTGAAACATTCAGTTTAAAATAAAGTTAAAAGGGACAATCTTCTCAAATAGAGAATAGAGTTCCAGGTCTTTTTCATATGAAATAGTTTCAGTGAATGAAATGACAGTACTTTGTATTGTCATTCGGTTATTGAGAATAATATGATAAAGAAAATGTCCTTCAAAGTCCTTTCATGAGAGAATTTTCTACAACTCAAAAAGCAAAACGAGCAAACGACATTTACATTTCTTAGCACGTAATTTATGTTGTCCTAATGTTTACTAAATCTCTTTCTCTACTTCTCCTCAAAAGTTTACATATGATGGCATTTCCTATTGGTCAGCATCAGGAAAAGCCTTTCCGAGACCAGAGAAGAATGTCAAAGAGATTCGTTCTTTGAGAGACAACTCATTACCGGATGCTGAATTCATCTGTATCTCTCAAGAAAACTATGACACAAAACAACAAAATAAATCTTCTACTTTTCAAGAATGATATTGGAGAATAATGAGCTTTATATGTGGTTTATAAGATTATATGGGCCTCATCCACTGCTTATCGCCTGTTGGTCTTAAGTGGAATGCCCAAATTTAAATAGTCTCAAAGATGGAAACCCAAAAGAGGCCAGGAAAGAGGCTAATCTTGGGGGAGATTGCTAAAAATCACTCATGCATTGAAAAACAATTGGTTTTGCATGTTATTTAAAGGGTACTAGCACCATTTGTTTTCATTGCATTAGATGCCCAAATTTGAATAGTGCTGAGATAAGAGTAAAGACTTACTCTTAATGTGAACTGCAAAAATGCTCCTGTTAAAACTGTATCTACACTCAAGACTTCAAGCATATGCTTGACTTTTATATTTATGTGAAATGACATTCAGGCCTTCTTTGATCTGATTTGTATACATAGGATGGATTCAGCAAAATATCTGTCTTATTAGAAAAGGAACAGGAAAATGAAGAGACTCACGTAAGAATCTTCCTGTTTATCTTCGTAACTGTCCATCAAGTTAAGTTTATCCCTTGGGTGATTATTCCCTGCAAACAGAAAGATCATGTGAATTCAAGGGGAATAATAAATTCCAAGGAGAGGAAATTATAATTATAGCATTAATTGGCCATCATATCATGATCAAACATATTCCAAGAAATTTAAATTGATTATCATAATATTATCCTGGAAGATGGCAAGGTTTACCATACATATTTTGAAAACAATGTGTTTATAATATGATAAAACTGACATGCGTCCATTAACATCTAACTTTTTTTGGACAGAATGAAAATCATTTGGAAGGAGTGTCTAGTACCTTATCATCATAGTGCAACAATATGATAAATATTGTTTTAAATCCAAGATCATATAAATATTTAATTGATATATCAACATTATAAATAATTATATAAAGCTGTTCAATTAATGGAAGGCTTGCTTGTCTATTTCTTCAAAATAAGGGAGGAAGATTCATCGTCTACATTTAATGAATGAAACAAACAATCCATATGTCATTAAAAAGTAAAACGAAATAGTGAGACAATATGAAAAAAATTGTTACGCAGACTCACAGAATCAATAGATAGTCACCAGATAAAGAATATAATCTTACCTGAAGCAGATCTGCCACTCCCATGCCTACTATCCATGAGCAACTTCTGTGAGTTACGAGCATGACGGAAATCAAGCAAGTTAATTAAGCCCCACATACAGCCAGCATTGTCTTTTTTTTTTGCAGTATGTTTTCGTGATCTCTTTGTCATATTGAATAGGTGGATTTCCTAGAGTCGTCCTTCCTTTTGAAAACCAAAATCTTCCAAATGGAAATAGACCGGTTTATCTTCAGATACCTGTAGAAACAGCAAAGTTAGGACGGAAAGGCCGTACATATCTTCATTTAGTTGTTTTATCCACTGGAATCACTATCTCAATTTGAGTCCCGAACACAGCTATGATTCCTGTTATGTCCTAGATAATCCATCAATTATCAAGCTAAAGTGGAAAAAGAAGAAGAAGGTATTTATCATATACTGTTTCTGTTGAAAACCGAACAACAAACCCAGAAAGAGCGTTCCGGAAGACCCGTTACTGTGAAAAAAGTGGAAAGATACAAATAATGTGAAATAAATAGAATTTTAAGAGGTTTACCTGTTATGAAATGGAACATGCAGAAAATAGGAATACCCTGAAGACAATGGAAACCGCAGTTCAGAATTGTGAAACCAAGAGCATTGCACTTTCTCAATGGCATGTAAACCAAAATGGAGACTGGGCTGTTCTTTTGTTCCTCAAGTTGGGGAAAGGAATAGAAGCTTTCCTTGGGGCAGTAGGTACAGCCCCACACAGCTTTCTGCTGCTTCCTTGAACTAATAAAAAAAGGTTGCACCACCAAGACGAGACAAAAGCATTTGGTGACTCCACCCAAAAGCAAAAGCAAAGGGAGAAAAGAGATTCCACTTCGAAGAAGTTGATTTCTCAGAAACTCCACCTCCTTAGTTTATGCATGTTTCCCAACCATCGTCAAGGCATTAAAACAAGGCAATCCAGAGCTAGATGGTTGGATTGGATTCTGACCCTTTCCGCCAAAGCAAATTCCAGTATGAAGATTGATACCAAGAGACAGAAAATCTAGGAAGAACAATGTTGAAATCCAATCTCTCCTCCCCCACTTCTCTATCCACCTCTACCCAAAAACAAGGCGACTCTGGAAAGGAAAAAAAGCAGTAATCTTTCTTCTTTTCAAACTATTTCCAGGAAAAAGAAGGATAAACCTCTCTTCTTTACAAAACAACAGCTCTGGGTATAAAAAAAATCCCACCTCCCAATTCCATTCTAGCACTATTTAGCGACAACCGTAGAATTCAGCAAGCCGTCCAGCGTCTACCACATACAAACTAGAAATATTCTTTCTTTTTTTTACTCTTCAACCAACACTCTCTGGTCCCAACAACATGAAAATCTGCACATAAACGCACAAACATTTAGAACAACAGAAAGAAGGAAAGAAAGAATCTTTCATTAACAGAAGAGAAAGAAGAAGAAAACCCACATCTCATAATCAGTAGAATCCTTCTCCCACCAACTCTAGCCTGAGTGGACCAAAAGGAGGCTCCTCCATGGAATCCATGTGGTTGCCATTGATGGAGGAGTTGTAGTGGGGAGAGGAAAATAAAAGGCTGAGGGATGGAGTGCAGTAGTAGTTGTCGTTGAAACCAACCCGGTCTCTACCCTTTTCTCTCTCTCACCCCTTTTTTTCCCACCACTCTTCTCTCCAAAGGAACCAGAGTTCGGTAGTGGCATGCGGTTTGCACTCTTCTCTCCAAATTGGTTTTCTAGTTTAGATTTCAAATAATCTTTTAAAGTTTGTTTGCAACTTGTTTCTTTTTTTTTTTTCAAGCACCTCACATTTGGATTGGGTTTCAAATAAGCCTCCGCCATGTTATGAGTATTTTGAAACAACAGTAAGGGGGTTAAATCAGAAACATAAAAAATGAGGGAGTGTTTTAGAAGTTGGACAAACATCCGGTTATGTGAACAGCACAGCACCCTCGTTTTACTTCTTCTTTTTTTAAGCTTAGAAGGTTTTATTGCTTATGTAATCTGATCTTTTTTTTTTTCTATTTCAATTTGGTCGAGATATGAATCTTCTAGTGGAGTGGGCCTCATTCTTTAATTATAAACTTAGTGCTTTGCGCAGGACCACATCTTAATTTTATACCCATTTAATTTCATCACACAAGGGGGGCCACATCTTAATTTTATTAATACCCATTTTCATTGCGTAGCATACTGGTATATCTATGTACATTGTGGGATCTGACCGTTCATTTTGTGATGGACGGTTGGGGTATTGTGACCCAGTAACCCAGAACGAGGGAACCTTCTCAGGGCACAGTCTGGTATAGAATGAGAAGTTCATATTTTCTTCACATCATATATGAATTTACATTTACATCTTGGGAGTTTAGTTCTGTCTCATAAGCAACTTCAAAGTCACAACTGTATGTAAATATGTTCGACTAGCATTTTTTATAGTTATATATATATTCATAGTTTGGTCAACGACACAACCAACCAATGCAACTGGTACGAATTGATAAACGCCACGGAGTTTTTTTTTTTTTTTTTTTAATTTGGAACATTATCTTGTATAGAAAGTCAAAACCGACGTTTAGTTGTTCGCCTATATATCTTACTCCAACGACCACTTTTTAAATTTAATCTTTGATCTTTCTTCTAATACTATGGTTCGAGAAAAGAAGAAGAAAATATTTAAAATTCAAAATTCCAAGTTACATCAATGAGTAGTGTGAGTCCGGAACACAAAATTTGATTTTGATGTTTCATCCTTTTCTTGAATGTATATTTTGCTTGGCTAAAATGCTAGTTTGGAAATTGATTTGAATGTTCAGTTTATTTTTCGACACAAGATAATATATTAGTTGTGGAGGAGTTCTAGTGCCTCCACTAGAATTTAAACATGAGAGGGAGATGTAAAATTCACCTTTTCAAGTTAATTCAATTACTTAAGTTGGTTATATATGTGTATATATTTCAGAAGTATAACCTAATTAAAAAAATAAAAGTTGCTTGAGAGGACTTTTCTCCCTCCCTTATGTTTCTTCTTTTTTTTATAGATATCTTTGAAAATATCGTGTTTTCTTGTATATCTTTAGTTAATACTTATTTACTCATTTAACCTTATAAAATTGAACATCACACTATAACACTCTCATTGTTACCTCTCGTCCCTTTAACCCATGTTAAACCTATGACCATAGTTGTAAAGTTACTAGCCTATCATTGATAAAACCCTAACAC
Source organism: Posidonia australis (assembly GCA_024699735.1). Lineage (NCBI taxonomy): Eukaryota > Viridiplantae > Streptophyta > Magnoliopsida > Alismatales > Posidoniaceae > Posidonia > Posidonia australis. Next base: position 10,184 of record JAMKQA010009662.1, on the reverse strand, counting down.
TAGAAGAAAAAACCCTAACACTAGAAGAAGAAGAAGAAGAAAGAGAGTAGATGCCACGAAGAAGAAGAGGATTGTAGACACAGAAGAGGAAAAGGAAAAGTAGTCAATTGAATGTTGAGGGTTTCAAATTCAAGAAAAATTCCTAAGATTTAGTTTTACGTTGCTTAATAATAAGAAATAAGTAGGGTTAAATAAAGATTAGAATCAATTACCATATTAATTTCAATTTAAGTATTTTAACTTCGATTATTATGAGTTAGTTAAGCTTGAAATCATGAATCATTTGAAAATATAAGAACTAAATACTACATTCAAAGGTGTGGAAAGTCCCACATTGCTAAAAAAGTAAGAAGTAGATGGGACTAAATAAAGAATAGGATCAACTACTATTTCAATTTCAGTTTAAGTATTTTAAGCCTGATTGTTAGGTCAAACATTGTTATGGGTCAGCTAGACCTGGATCGTTATAAATGATATCTGAGTCTAATTAAGTATTACACTTATGGGAGTTATCTTTAGAATCGCTTGGTTATGATGGTAGATTCCGACGAGAACGTCAGATATTGAAGGAACACATAACTGATTTTTGAAAAGAAATAGGTGGTTCTCGTCGCATGACTTGGTCTCTCTTCTCTCACATACTTTCTCCCACCTCTTTTGTCCATCGATCAAAAGATTTACCAAAAAAAAAAGAAGAAAAAAAAGAAAAAAAAAAAGGGATCACTCATGGTTCCACTAGAATCCACAGATCCATCATTCTCCTTCCTCCTCCCTTCCCTTCCGACAAGCAAAGCAGATGGAAGAGCTCTTCGACGGTCTCGAATGCAGATTGAAGGTCTCCGGGATGGTTGCCGACCTGTTCATGATGGAGATCCTCAAGTCCGCAATGGACGAAGCCTACGGAAGGATCTGCTCCAAGGAGGGAGACCTCGGTCGCCTCAACGACCGGTCTCGGTTCTGCGAGTTGGCCATCGTCCAGCTCGAGTGGTGCTTGAGGTTCCTGCGGGAGGAGATGGACGTCTACATCGTCGAGAGCGGCCGCGAGAGGGAGAAGCTCGTGAGCGACCTCGTGGACACGAGGGACCATATGCAGAGAAGGATGGAGGAGATCGAGGCGGCGATATCGGAGAAGGACCTGGAGCTCACGGAGAGGGCGGTGGTTGAATCGGAGCTTAGGCGGGAGCTGGAGCTCAGAGACGAGGAGGTGCGCGGTCTACGTGCGATGGCGGATAGAGATGACATCCGGCGACATATGTGGATCGTGGAGAAGGATCAGGTAGGAGGAGGCAAAGCGATTCAGAATACGAATGTGTTTTCTACTGGTTCAGGAACGATGGATTGTGCAGATAATGCATTTGATGAGGAGTCAGAGGCAACTGCTTTCTCAAAAAATGAAGAGCCAGTGGTACCAAGCGAGTCGTCTAATGGAAACCCTGTGATCCATGCAAACAATTTGGTTGCTGAGCTCATAAGAAACCATGAATCTGTTATACGAAAGAAAATCCATGAAACAAGTTGGACTCGTGAAATTTATGGAGATAGAGGACATTCACCTGCAGGACATGGTGGTGACCTTGATTTATTCAGGAAAAATATCAGAGTAGTCGCAGCAAAATTGGAAGTTATTATCAAAGAAATTAATAGGCTGCTTTCCATCCATGATGGCTTAAAGCCAGGAGATACAAATTCGAAGGTCACCAAATTCGTAGGCTCGAATCCAACTACTTTGGAAGGATCTACCGTCAGATTGTGTCATCAATGCAGAGATTACGACATAGAGGCCGAAATACTTCAGGATATATATAGAATTATGTTCTGTGACATGGTGAAGCAATCAAACAATGCCATGAAGACTTTGGAGACGGAAAAGTTGGTCGGCGAGAAGATTGACCAGATCGTTGTCAGTGAGATCATCAAAGATACCAAGCTCAGGATTCGTCACAGGGAAAACGGACAGTCCGTCGACAATGCAAACCCAGAGACAATGGATTTATTCACAACGAAGAAAATCATTGATCGGGATCATCTCGAAGAAAATCGTCTTCGAAACACTCGGATGTTGATCGAGGAAGAAGATTCCATCATTTTAACTTCGGGCGAGGTAAATTCAAGTGAATTGGGAATAAGATCAGAGACATCGGTTGCTGACAACACCATGGCTCAAGATCGAACAGATTCAGTGGTTGGCAAGGACGAAGAGTACAAATCAACTCCGTCGCCAAAGATCGAAGAACTTCATCGGCAAGAGATGCAGTCTGTGCTAATGCATCTCAAACATTCTTCCCAGTCAGTCTTGGATCTTGAGGCATTTGCATGTGAAAAGTTAGGAGCAAATACGACCAGGTACTTGGCTCCTACCAAATTTGCTTCTTGTTTATTGACACACATGTCTTCGCGTACTCCATTTAAAATTAGGAGAAAAAAAAAAGTAGTTTGTGAGGTTTTTTTTGGTGATTTTATAGGTTGGATGCCTTGGGAAAACAATTAAATACTCTCGTTGGTCAAGTGGACCTACTCAGGAAAAATAGGTCGCTTTACCAAAAAGCCTTTACAAGAAGATGCTGTGACCTTCAACTGGCCGAAGCTGAGGTCAGATTGAAGGATCAGTATGTTGCTTTTATTTGAATGCAGTTTGTTTTTGTGAAAAATGGGTGATGAGTTTGCTAGATGTTTCAGGTGGATTTGCTGGGGGATGAGGTGGATGCACTCCAAGGCCTTCTTAAGAAGATATACGTTGCACTGGAAATATATGCTCCTGTATTTCAACATCATTCTGGGGTATCCGCATAATTATCAATATCTTAATTACATTTTTGTTACTTTACACTAATTTCCTGAATAAAGTCATCATATTTTAGAAAAAAAAAAACCGAGTTGTTGCCGTATGAGAAGCTTTTGTTAGAGTTGACAAATCATTAGAAAAACTTCTAATTCAAACTGCGTAGTATTTGAAATTACGTTTGGGAGCTTGAAATTCTATGAGAAGTGGTTTAGATAATATCAGGGATTAACCTCTTCTTGAAGCTGTAGCTATTGAAATATGGATATCTAAGTCAAAATCAATTGGTCATAAATAAAAAGATCTATTTATATATAATCACAAGTCTAATCCTCATATTTTCTAATATAAGATTATTTCAACAATTTTCTTTACTTGTAGTTTTTTTTAAGTCCTATAAGTATCTTTTTTGGACATGATTGAATGGATGTAGACTTACATTCGTTTAGGTTTCTTTCGACTCTGATACCATATCGAAATATAGACATCCAGTTCAAAATCAATTGACAATGAACGGAAAGATTCATTTATATGTAACTATAAGTCTAATCTTCAATTTTTTTAACGTAAAACTATTCCAACAGTATCCTCTTACATTACTAACAATTCTGTTCTAAAAGTTGTTCCAAATGCTACTCTAATCGCTTAACTACCATTTTTTCTCTTGACTTTGCTATTCCGTTATGGTAGTTTAATTGACAATTAGACAATTTCTACTTTCATGCCATCTCCCATATGTGATTCTAATGCTTTGAGTTGGCATTTTTTTTCCACATTTGTTGCAGATGATGGATGTACTAAGCCTCATTCGGAAAGAACTCCCCCATTAAGAATTTCAGGGATCAACTTTCATGTTGAGATCTGGAAGACCAAAAATAATGGATTTTCAGTTGTCGAGTAAGATCTTTCTTAGATGACTGAAGTTAAACTTTATTTTCTGTTTTTTTTTTTCTGATTTATTTGTTTTTATATTGTTAACATCATCCATTCGGTTTCAGGGGAACCGTGAACTTCATCTTGGAGTATCTTCATGGAATCATGGTCGAGTTTTGTGCACAAGGTTGTATTAACAGAGTTCAGGTGCCAGACAATCCAATTTTCTTTGATGTCAGACAAAATCACTAATCTCCTTACGGGTAAAGGAGAAAGATTACGGGAAGTACTGCAACTAACATCACATGCATTACACAGGCAAGCTTCACGAATATGGTCATTAAGAGGCTATAAACAGGTTATTATATTGTTCAGAGATTTGACTACTGGTATTATAAAAAATGTTAAATAAAGAAGTACTTCAGCTGTGTGGATGGTCTCATTCAGAGTCATAATGAGATCACTTTTTGTAAAACTCAAAATACGTGCTTTACATATTCTAAAATCAAAATCCTATCAATGAAACTTCATCTGCATCATCTACATTATGTAAATACAAATTTTCCAGTCATTTGGATGCTTATAACTTGTAGAACCGATTATCTATAAATTCCGTGATTTAGAAAACAGAAATTTTATGAGAACTAAGGTTTGTTTCCAGATTTTTCCTCAAAGTAAAATTTCGGTTTTTAAAGTTTTTTACACAGTACAAATCGGTCTCGTTTTACCTTAGAAGAGACCTGAAGTTGGTCCTTTTATTTAGAGCATTGATTCATGTGCACTATTTATTACACTAATTCTTACACCAAGGCTTTTTTTTAGTATCATTTGTGGAACTTACTGTATCATTTATCCTTTTTTTAGTATCATCCAACGATCTAGATTGATTGTGTATGATTTGATATATGAATTGATGTACACAAACCATTTTTTTATTTAAATTTATACAAATTATAGATAAGTTTTAAATATATTATACAAATCACAAAAGTAAAAGGTTAATAATTTTATATTAGTTTTATGGGGAAAAAAAATTCTAATCGTATTTACATTAGATAAAGTCTAACATCTAGTTTGTTGTTTACATATCCATTCTCCTCATCAAGAACCTCTGCTTCACTTTCAAGATGGATTTTTGAGATGTTCCTTCATGATAAGAATCCATAACCCATAATTCATCATTAATTGTAGAGAGACCCCTGCATTTTGTTCGCTCGAGAGGGCACATCCAAGGAGTAAAATAATCATAACAATGTAATGTAACCTCCGTGAGCAATCACGGAAGGATCTCTTTTCCACATTTCGACTGGAAGGTTAGCATCAGACTAAGACCTTGTGATCTAACAGTATTTTTGGTAGGAAAAAGTAGTAAAGAAAAACATGATTTATGTGGTTTGGTTGACTCTGAAAGGATGTGTGTTCGGTGGTGCGTCAGTCTGTTGTATCCACTTTAATACACAACGTCATATCAATACATCATCAAAGTCTCAATCCTGATCTTTACTCAAGGGTGAATAACAACAATTTTGGTTGTTGGAGTTTCAACGTGAGAGTGAACGCACCAACGACCATCTCAATCGGACCTTCCATTTAGCCAAAAAACAGAGAGAGAGAGATTTAATGAGAGTATAGTTATGTATAAAAGCCGTAGTTGAAATGTACATGAACTAAAACATAGTTGTTTGCGCGATAACGTTTGATCAAATATTCTTCAAAAAGGAAAAGAAAAAGAAAAAGAAAAAGGATAGAAAAAACAATGCCACCATGGCACAAACAAACTCCTGTTTATGCGGAGGATTTCAGCAAGCGTTGAGCTACATTTTCTTGGTGCACGTGTAGTAAAAGCGTGACTCTTGAGGATGCGCTTGATTAATACCCGATGTGTTCACAACAAAAAGGCTGGACTCTGCGTATGAAGAATCTTCGCGTCACTTGTTTCATCATGCAGCTTTTCTCCCATATTATTATGGGAAATTTATTGATGTGCTCAAATTTCAGTAAAATTTAAAGTCCTTCCTATGACTGTGGCACATTTATTGTTTTGTCCAACATGTAAAACTACCGTTAGTTTATATTGATGTAATTACAAAAATGTCCTTTGTTTTTCTCGTCCAATATTTTCTTCTTTGTCCTTTGTCCTCTTAGCCCACTCTCATCTTCCACACCCTTCTCGATCTCCTTGGTGTCGCTATCTTCCAAACTGACCCACATCTTCCCTAGCCAGTGTGTTCTCCTCACCGTCATTGCTCTCCTCGATGGCCTGCATCTTCCCCATATCTTCCCACATCCCCCAAACCTCCTCGATGTCCCCACCCTCCTGATCGATCTACATCTTTTCCCAACCACCGTGTTCTCCTGGCCCTCTCTCCCTTCCTCGGCGACTCGCATCTTTCATGTCCTCCCCAACCTCCTCGGTGTCCCCATCCTCTCGACAGACCCGCAACTTCCCCGACCATCATGATCTCCTTGTCGTCCTTGCCCTCCTTGTTAACTCACATTTTTGGCATTCCTCTGATTTTAATCGTCGCTGTCATGTTCGCTGTTGACTTGGATTGTTCTTATGACTATTCTTGTCCATCCATTTGGCTCGACTCTCAACTCCTCTTCACTTCCTTTGTTCATTTGTTTTTTTTAAGAGGCGATAGGACACTAATAGAAGGTAAAGAATATTTTTTTTTTAGCATTGTTGTTCTTTGTGAATATTTCCTTTCTTTTTTATGAAAATTTCAGTCTTTACCTACAAATCCCTTGTTTGGTTATATTTACTTCTATCTTCATTGTCTTGTTTGATTAAAATTTCAATCTTATTTGATTGATAGTCTTGTTGACCATCAATGAATGTGATTCCTTGTGATTGGAGTTAGATTTAATATAATTTGACGCCTATGTTTGGCAACATATTGGAATTCAAAAGTAATAAAATTCAAAATTTATAATTGTGTAATGTAATGTGTAATTGATAATGTATATTTTACATATCCAATTGGTAAAGTGGATTGTTTTTTTTGATAAATGTCCAATGTTTGTATTGAAGGATTAAATTGAATTGTTACGATACTTTGTTAGCTGCTTTTCATTATAGATTATAAATTAGAGTGGGATACATAACAAGAGGCACAACATTTGATAGCATTATCAATACAATTTGTTCATTTTGCAGAAAATTGAAATCGAATGTTATTACTTTGAAATATTTATGCCTGGTGGAGTCACATTCAATACTTACATATGTAATGATTCAGATATATTTTGCATGTTTGAGTTAGATATTCGTCAAGGATTACCAAGTGCAAAGCTAAAAATAGTTGATGATGCTTCCAAAGGTGATATTTGAGACGACCATTCTTTAAGTCAATCGTAGTAGCCAAGTATGTGAAAGTTCATTACCAATGGGCATTTGTAGAGGACATCATTTAAAAAAATCATCGGTTGACTAGAATGATTGTGAGAGTGGTAGTCCCAAAGCCAAAAAGAAGATGATTGAGCTTTATGAAAATGAATTAACAGAAGTTGGTTAAGAATTTGACAATGTGAGATATTTTCGTAATTATGCTTTTGCTTGGGGTTTTGATTATAAGTTATTGAAAAGTGAGTCACAAAGGATGAAGGCTGGATGTGCGAAAGAGAATTGTGTATGGCAAATATCGACTACATTAGTTAGTGAATGTAGTACCTTTTATATAAAATCATTTAATAACGTACATACTTGTAGTGGAGGTATTGGAATAATCCCAAGGCTTCAAGACGGTGGATTGCAAATATCATTGAAGATAAGTTGAAGTGTAGACTCCTTTATAAAGCTTGTGATCTAATGAATGACATGCAATGAATACAGTATTCATATTCCTTATCATCAAGCATAGAATAGTGAGGAGATTGCGAGAAAACAGTTATAAGGGACTGAAGCACTTTCGTTTGACAAACTTAGGAGGTACATTGAAGTTACCATACAGACAAATCCAAGTTCATATTTTGATTTGCAGTGTGATAATGATAGTGATGATGAAGGATTAAGATTCAAAAGAATCTTTATTGCATTTTTTGCATGTATATTTGGATTTCATGTTGGATGTAGACTCTTATATTCTTTGATGGTACTCATATAAAATCAAAGTATCACGGAGTGTTCTTGCTGGAAATGGTGTAAATGGGGAAAATGATAAATATCTATTGGCATTTGCCATTATTGACTCCGAGAAAGAAGAAAATTGGGAATGGTTTATGAAAAACTTGAAGGAAATTCTCAATCTGACAGCAACATACACATTTATATCAGATAGATGTAAAGGACTAGGTCCATCAGTTCCAAGAAACTTTTCTTCTTCCTGTCATGGTTATTGTTTAAGGCAATTGTGTGAAAATTTCACTGTACAAGTCTTTCAACGATATCCCAAAGTAGTACGATACAGGTTTGTCTCTTACTTCACACAAATTTGACATATATTATTGTATAACATTGATAATGGAGTTTTCTTGTAGGTTAGTACTACTTTTCAAGAATTGCGCTAACAAATTTAAAGTAGAGGACTTTCAACAAAATTATGATGCTTTATATCTTGCTTCAAAGTATGTGAAGAATTTTGTAGATGCTTTTGGACCACAATATTGAGCTAATGCATTGTTTGAATGAGAAGTTACGATCATATGAATTCTAATATTGCTGAATCATTTAATGCTTGGATTATGGAAGCCCGTCACTTGGCCATTACTGAATTAATATATCATATACACATTCAAATCATGGAAATGATGTTGAAAAAGAAGATTGAAAGTAGTACGTGGGATTCATATCTTTGTCTTAAAGTAGAAGAGTAACTTAAAAGTAATATTCGTGATTGTAGAGGAATGAAATGCAGCATCAGTATGCCTTCACAATTATTGAGGTTCATGATCGACCATCTTGTACTGTTAATTTGGAGACGTCTCATCATTCTTGCAAAGAATGAAGAGTGAAGCGGTTGCCATGCAAACATGCTTGTGCGGCAATTCAATTTGTTGGCAAGAATATTCATGACTTTTGTAGTCCATATTTTACATCAGCAACTTATAGGTTTGCTTATGAGAAGTGCATAAATCCTATTCCAGTGATTGATCTAGTAGGAGTTTGTCCCAATGCAGTCGCAATTAAACCTTGGATCACGAAATGAAGATCTGGTAGACAGAAGAAGAAGCACATGCCATCAAGTGTTCGAGAAACAACACCAATAAAGTGTAGAAGATGTCACCGCCTTGGTCATCATAATAGGGAAACATGTAATGCACCAATAAAGGAATCATTGACAAACTTGTTATTTAGCATCTTTATAATTACAGGTTCGTGACGTGCTAACATGCAGTACATTGTCTAGATGTAAGGAGGAATTTTTTCATGTAAAAGTATTTATTACATGACATCAAAAATGCCTATGGATAGGAACATGTTCTCATCTTAAGGTAAAATTAAATAACAATTTACCAATTGTTTGATCAATTTTGTAATATAAATGGTTGTTACTAGGTTTTGCAACAAAACTAGTCACATTTCAACCTCCTTAATAGCAGATGACAAGCATGCGATTTGTGCCATTAAGGACTCTTATGTGTATGTTTGGAGATTTGAAGCTGATCTACGTGAATACATACTATGATGTTTGTAATATGAAAAGGTTTGTTTGTTTATTAGCTTTCTTATTTATTTTTGTAATTTAAAATCTCATCTACACCAAATTTTCCTTTTGATTGAATTCTAAATGATTAGGCAATGCGGGACTATGCATTCTTTATGCATTTAGAGACTGTCAACAAGATACAGAAAATAGGTTTGGAGATATATAATCAACTTGATACGCCAGCCAATTGAGATTGTTAATCTCTTGTGTCCTAGGTAAGAGGTTGGCTTAATTTTAGTTAAATCAATCACTTTTATTTGAGTTCAACTAGTTCTTCCCATTTTATCTGATAATTTACTTGTACCACTACATAAAAATGCTATACTAGGTGAAGCAATTATTGGAGATTTAGTATCTGCTGGTAGTAACAAAAGTAAAGATAAAGTAATGGTCATTGGTATTACAGGGGTTGTAATACCTACATCTTTAGATTTCATTAACCAACGAAGCTGAATAAGGAGTGTACATAACTATCATTTCCTATGTATGTACTGTTAGAATTGACTTGTAAATGGGTAATTACCAAATTACCCTTTGGGTGATTAAGGTCTCTTAGGGTCTTTCTATAAATACCTAAGAACCTTAATCACTTGTATTATCTTCTTCCACACTTTCTCATAGTAAAAGACACCTCCTCTCTTTCTCTGCCCGTGGAGTAGGCATTGCCGAACCACGTAAATACTTGGTGTTGTTGTGTTGATTGGTTTGTTTGTGATCTGAATCCCTAACAAACTGGTATCAGAGCCCAGGTTGATTTAATTTGAGATTCAGTCACAAATTAAATTAAAACTAACCTCTCGGCCGGAAACTACCACCACACCCTCCTCTCTTCCGCAGATCGGCGCGCGCCCCTGCTTCAGTCGCCGGTCCGCGCACGCCTGTTC